>CM060969.1:35057829-35097829 GCA_030765045.1 Tenodera sinensis | reverse complement strand
ACGAGACGACGACGAGAAATCACGACGACGAGAC
The DNA here is from genome assembly GCA_030765045.1 of Tenodera sinensis. NCBI lineage: Eukaryota > Metazoa > Arthropoda > Insecta > Mantodea > Mantidae > Tenodera > Tenodera sinensis. The sequence goes on along the minus strand of CM060969.1, from coordinate 35,097,795 downwards.
GAGACGTCGACAAGACGAGACGACAAGACGAGACGACGAGACGAGAGGACTACGAGACGAGAGGACGACGAGATGAGAGGACGACGAGACTAGAGGGCGACGAGACAAGACGACCACGAGACGAGACCACGACGAGACGAGACGACGACGAGACGAGTCAGTGACGAGACGACCATGAGACGAGATCACGACGAGACGACGACGAGACAACGACCAGACGAGACAACGACGGGACCACGACGATAAGACGACGAGACGACCAGACGAGACAACGACGGGACTAGACGAGACGACACGACGAGATGAGACGACGACGAGACGACTATCAGACGACGAGACGACGAGACTAGACCAAGACCAGACCATGATGACACCAGACGACGAAGAGACGACGAAGAGACGATGAGACGTCGACGAGACGAGACGACGATGAAACGAGACGATTACGAGAAGACGAGATGAGATGACGAAGGAACGACGACGAGAAGACGAGACGACGACGGGACGAGACAACGACGAGACGACCACGAGACGAGACCACAAGTCGAGACGACAACGAGACGACGAAGAGACAACGAGACGACCAGACGTGACGAGACGACGATACCACAAGACGAGAGCACGACGAGACGAAAGGACGACGAGACGAGCCGACCACGAGACGAGAACATGACGAGACGAGACAACGACGAGACGAGACGGTGACGAGACGACCATGAGACGAGACCACGACAAGACAACGACGAGACTAGACGAGACGACGAATAGACGACGATCAAACGACGAGACGACGACGAGACTAGAGAAAGACCATTCCATGGTGACACCAGATGACGAAGAAACGATGAGACGTCAACGAGACGAGACAACGACGAGACGACCACGAGACGAGACGACAACGAGACGACGGCACGAGACGACCAGACGTGACGAGACGACGAGACGACGAGACGAGAGGACGGCGAGACGAGACGACCACGAGACGAGAACACGACGAGACGAGAAAACGACAAGACGAGAAAACGACGAGACGAGACGAGACGACGACGAGACGAGGCGATGACGAGACGACCATGAGACGAGACCACGAAAAGAGAACGACGAGACAACGACGAGACGACACGACGAGACGAGACGACAACGAGACGAGACGACGACACGACGACGAAACGAGACGATTACGAGAAGACGAGATGAGATGACGAAGGAACGACGACGAGACGACGACCGGACGAGACAACGACGAGATGACCACGAGACGAGACGACAAGTCGAGACGACATCGAGACGACGAGACGAGACGACCAAACGTGACGAGACGACGATACCACGAGACGAGAGCACGACGAGACGAGACGAGAGGACGACGAGACGAGACGACCATGAGACGAGAACACGACGAGACGAGACAACGACGAGACGAGACGACGTCGAGACGAGACGGTGACGAGACGACCATGAGACGAGACCACGACAGGACAACGACGAAACTAGACGAGACGACACGACGAGACGACGACAAGACGATGAGACGACGACGAGACTAGACAAAGACCAGTCCATGATGACACCAGACGACGAAGAGACGACGAGACGTCAACGAGACGAGACGAGACAACGAGACGACGACGAAACTAGACGACTACGAGAAGACGAGATGAGATGACGAAGCAACCACGACCAGACGACGAGACGACCGGACGAGACAACGACGAGACGACCACCAGACGAGACGACGAGACGAGACGACGAGACGTGACAAGACGACGAGACGACGAGACCAGGACGAGACGATGAGTTGACGACGAGACGACGATGAGACGAGACGACGACGAGAGGACGAGACGACGAGACGAGGCCACGACGAGTCGAGACGAAGGCGAGACGAGATGACGACCAGACGACGATGTGACCAGACGAGAGGACGATGAGAAGAGCCGACGACGAGACGATCAGACGAGAGGAGACGACGACAGGACTAGACGACGACACGAGACTACACGAGACGACACCTTGACGACACGAGACCACGACGAGACGACCAGGCCACGATGAGACGAGACGACACGAAGACGAGACGACGAGCAGACGACGAAGAGACGAGACGACGACGAGACGAAGAGGAGAACAGACGAGAGGACAACGAGACGAGACGTCGATCAGACGACGATGAGACGAGACGACTAGACGTGAGGACGAGCAACGATGAGACGACGACTAGACGACGTCATGACGAAATGATGACGAGACAAGACGATGAGATGAGAAGAGACGACGAGATGAGACGAAGAGACGAGAGGAGGACGAGACGACGAGTCGACCACGAGACAACCACTAGACGAGACGTCGATGAGATGACACGACGACGAGACGAGACGACCAGACGTGACGAGAGGACGAGACCAGATGACGAGACGTGACGAGACGACCCGAGGGCGAGAAGGCGATTCGACATCGAGACGACGACAAGACGAGCACCAGGCAATGATGAGACGGGACGACAAGGAGACGAGGCGACGAGGAGACGAGACGACGAGACGATGACGAGACGACGACGAGACGATGACGAGATGACTACCAGACCAGACGACGAGACGACAACGACCATACGGCGACGGGACGACACAAGACGACGAGACGAGACGATGACGAGACGACGAGACGAGATGACGAGACGTCGACGAGACGACACGAGGACGAGACGACGATTCGTTGCCGAAACGACGACGAGACGACGACGAGACGAGGTCCAGACGATGATGAGACGGGACGACGAAGAGACGAGGCGATGACAAGACGAGACGATGACGATACGAGAAGACGAGACGACGACACGTGACGACGACGAGACGATGACGAGACGAGATGCTGACGAGAGAACGACGAGACTACAAAGAGACGAGACGATGACGAGATGACGACCAAACGAGACGACGAGACGACAAGGACCAGACGGCGACGAGACGATACAATAAGACGACGAGACCAGACGACGAGACGACTAGACGAGAGGAGACGAACACGACGAGACGACGAAGAGATGGGGACGAGACGATGTCCAGAGGACGACGAGACGAGTCGACAACGGGACGAGAAGACGAGACGACGACGAGACGTGACGACGAGACAACGACGATCCGAGACGATGTCGAGACGACGACGAGACGTGAAGACGAGACAACGACGATCCGAGACGATGTCGAGACTACGACGAGACGAGATGATGACGAGACGATGGCACGACGACTACCAGACGAGACGACGAGACGAGACGACAACTAGACGTTACGACGACCGACAATGAGACGAGACGACGAGATGACGAGATGACGAGACGGCTATTTGGCGCCGAGACGACGACCAGACCAGACGACGAGACGAGAACCAGGCGATGATGAGACGGGACGACGAAGAGACGAGGCGATGACAAGACGAGACGATGACACGTGACGACGAGACGATGACGAGATGAAATGACGACGAGAGAACGACGAGACGACGAAGAGATGAGACGATGACGAGACGATACAATAAGACGACGAGACCAGACGATGACGAGACGACGAGAGGAAACGACGAGAAGACGACGAGAATAGAATAACCACGGCAAGACGAGACGAGGAGACGACCAGACGAGACCATGTCTAGAGGACGAAAGGACCACGAGGCGACAACGGGACGAGACGACGACGAGACGTGACGACGAGACAACGACGATCCGAGACGATGTCGAGACGACGACGACGAGACGAGATGATGACGAGACGATGGCGCGACGACTACCAGACGAGACGACGAGACGAGATGAGACGACAACGACCAGAAGGCGACGACATGGGACAAGAAGACGACGAGACGTGACGATGACGAGACGACGACGGGACGAGACGATACGACGAGACGAGCTCGAGACCACGACGAGATGAGGACGAGACGATGAGACGAGACGACGACCAGACGACGATGAGACGAGATGACGACGAGACAACGAGACGAGAACGACGAGACGAGGAGGCGAGATGCGACGACGATAAGATGACGACCAGACGGCGAGACGATGACGAGATGAGACAACGAGACGAGACGACAAGAAGACGAGACAACGACGAGACGATGAGGAGACGACGACAAGACAAGACGACGAGACGATGAAACGAGACGACGAGACGAGACGACTACTAGACGTTACGACGACGACCTACGATGATACGAGACGACGAGATGACGAGACGATGACGAGGCAAGACGACGAGATGAGAAGAGAAGACTAGAGAAGACGAGACGAGAGGAGGCTATTTGACGCCGACACAACGACGAGACGAGACGACGACGAGACGAGGACCAGGCGATGATGAGAAGGTCCAACAACGAGACGAGGCGACCATGAGACGAGACGACAACGATACGAGACGACGAGACGACGACACGTGACGACGACGAGACGATGACGAGACGATGGCGATACGATGACGAGATGACTACCAGACGAGACAATAGACGAGACGACGAGACGACAACGACCAGACGGCACAAGAAGACGACGAGACGATGACGAGACGACGACAAGACGAGACCACGAGACGAGATGAGGATGAGACGAAGACGAGACGAGACGACGACGAGACGAGACGACGACGAGACGAAGACCAGACGACGATTAGACGAGATGACGAGACGAGACAACGAGACGACAACAAGACGAAACGACGAGGAGACGACGATGAAACGAGACGACGGCGTGACGACGAGGCGAGACGACGACTAGACGTTACGACGACGACCGACGATGAGACGAGACGTCGACAAGATGACGATACGACGAGACAAGACGATGAGATGAGATGAGACGACGGGACGAGAGGATAACAAGACGGCTATTCGACACCGAGACGACGACGAGACGACGAGCCGAGGTCCAGGCGATGACGAGACGGGACGACGAAGAGACGATACAATGATAAGACGAGACGATGACGATACGAGACGACGAGACGACGACACGTGACGAGGAGACGATGACGAGACGAGATGACGATGAGAGGACGACGTGACGACGAAGAGACGAGACCATGACGAGATGACGATCAAACGAGACCACGAGACGACAACGACCAGACGGCGACGTGACGATACAAGAAGATGAAGAGACCAGACGATGACGAGACGACGAGACGACTAGACGAGAGAAGACGACCACGACGAGACGAGACGACGAAGAGACGACGACTAGACGATGTCAAGAGGACTACGAGACGACGAGACGACAACGGGACGAGACGAGAAGACGACGAGAGAAACGACGAGGCGACGATAGGACGAGCCGACGACGAGACGAGACGTTGACGAGACGATACGACGACCAGAGGAGACGACGAGACAAACGCGAGACAAGACGACGACGAGACGACGAGAGGAAACGACGAGAAGACGACGAGAATAGAATAAGCACGTCAAGACGAGACGAGGAGACGACCAGACGAGACCACGACGGGCCGACGTAGAGATCACCTCGAGACGACGCCAAGACAACGACGAGACGAGGCGACGACGAGACGCGGACGAGATGACGACCAGGCGATGATGAGACGAGACGACGACGACGAGACGACGAGAAGAGACGAGAGCACGACGAGACGACGACCAGACGACGATGAGACGAGACGACTACGAGACGACGAGACGACTAGACCAGTCGACGCGACGAGACGACGAAGAGACGACAACGGGACGAGACGACGATCAGGCGAGACGACGAGACGAGACGACGACGAGACAAGACGACGAGACAAGACGACGAGACGAAAAGACGGCGAGACGAGGAGAGGAAACGACGAGAAGGGACGAATCACAACCACATGAGGCGACGAGACGAGACGACGAAGAGACGAGACGACGAGGCGACGACGAAACGAGACGTTGACCAGACCATGATCTGACGAGACGACGAGACGACGACGAGACGAGACGCCGAGACGACGAAGAGACGACTAGACGACGAAGAGACGACGAGACGACGACGAGACGGGACGACGAGATTAGCCGTGGGCGAGAAGACGACGAGACAAGACGAAGGCCAGACGAAGATGAGAGGACACGACGACGAGACGAAGAGACTACGAGAAGAGACGAACCACGACAAGACGAGACGAGGAGACCACCAGACGAGACGACGAGACGAGACGACGAGGCGACGAAGAAACGAAGAAGAGACGACAAGAGGAGACATCGACGAGACGAGAGGACGACCACACAAGGACGAGACGACGACGAGACGAGATGACAACCAGACGACGATGAGACGAGATGACGACGAGACGAGACGACGAGACGAAAAAACGAGACGAGACGACGAGATGATGACTAGACGAGACGACGACACGACGGGACGAGACGACGAAGAGACGATGACGAGACGACCACACGAGACGATGAGACGACGACGAGACAAGACGACTACGAGACGACGAGAAGAGATGAGACGACGAGACAACGACGAGACGAGACGACAACATGACGAGACGACGACGAGACAAGACGACGGCAAGACGACAGAGAGACGACGACGAGATGATTACTAGACGTGACGTCGACCAGACGACGATGAGACGAGACGACGACCAGGCGACGAGACGACGGTGAGACGATGACGAGACGACGACGAGACGTGAGGCCGAGAAGACGGCGAGACAAGACAATGAGATGAGAAGCGACGACGAGACGACAAAGAGGCGAGACGAAGAGACGGGACGACGAGGGTACGACCAGGTGAGATCAACCACGACAAGACGAGACGAGACGTTGACCAGACCATGATGTGACGAGACGACGTGACGACGACGAGATATCGAAGAGAAGAGACGACGAGAGGACGAGACGAGACGAAGAAGAGACGACGAGACGAAACGATGATGAGACCAGACGACGACAAGACGGGACTACGACGAGACAACGACGAGACGATACGAGGAGGAGACGACGACGAGACGAGGACGAGACGACTACGAAACGAGGACGAGACGACTACGAGACGAGGACGAGACGACGACCAGACGAGACGAAGAGAAGAGATGAGAAGACGACGAGAAGAGCTGAGACGACGAACAGACGACGACGAGACGACGAGACAACGACGAGACGAGACAAGGAGACGAAACGATAACATGACGAGACGACGACGAGCAGACGACGACGAGACAAGACGACAACGAGACAGCGAGACGACAAGGAGACGATTACTAGACGTGAGGTCGACCAGACGGCGACGAGACGAGACGACGAGTCGTCGACGAGACGTAACGAGGACCAGACGACGATGAGACGAGATGACGACGATATGAAGGAACGAGACGACGGCGAGACGAGACGGCGAGAACAGATGAGACGACGACGAGACAACGAGACGAGACAACAAGTCGAGACGACATCATGACGAGACGACGACGAGGAGACGACGACAAGACAAGACGACGACGGGACCACGGCGAGACGACGAGAAGATTACTAGACGTGACGACGACCAGAAGACGAGACGGCGACGAGACGATTACTAGACGTGACGTCGACCATACGACGATCAGACGAGACGACAACATGACGAGGAGACGACGGCGAGACGACGAGATGACGACGAGAGGACGAGATGACGAGACAAGACGATGAGATGAGAAGAGACCACGAGACGAAACGACGAGACTAGAGGAGGAAGTGACGACGAATCGACAACGACGAGCCGACACGACGATGAGATGACACGACGACAAGACGAGACGACCAGACGTGATGAGACGAGGAGACGAGATGACGAGATGACACGAGGATGAGACGGCGAGTCGACGCCTAGACGACGAGACGACGACGAAAAGAGACGACGATCAGACGGGAAGACGCCGTGACGAGGCGACGACGAGACGATGAGATGACGACTAGAAGAGACGAGACCACGACGAGACGAGACGACAATGAGGCGAGACGACAAGACGAGATGACGAGACGACGAGACGACGAAGAGACGACCAGAAGAGACGACGACCAGACGAGCAGACGTGACCACGAGACGACGCGACGACGACGAGACGAGACGACAAGACGAGACGACGACACGAGTCGCCGACCACACGACGATGAGACGAGATGACGATGAGACGAAGAGACGAGACGACGGCGGACGAGATGACGAGAAGAGATGGGAAGACGACGAGATGAGTCGACGAAGAGACGACGACGAGACAACTACGAGACGAGACAACGAGATGAGGCAACGAGACCAAACGACAACATGACTAGACGACGGCGAAGAGACGACGACGAGGAGACGATGACGAGGAGAGGACGACAAGGACACGACGACGAGGAAAGTCGACAACGAGACGACGGCGAGATGACGACGAGACGATTACTAGACCTGACGTCGACAAGACGCCGATGAGACGAGACGACGACCAGCCGACGAGACGACGACGAGACGACGAGACGAGACGACCACAAGACAAGACGACGAGGAGACGACGATGAGGCGAGACGACGAGGAGACGACGATGAGGGGAGACGACGACGAGACGACGGCGAGACGGCGACGATACGAGACGGCGACTAGACGTGAGGACGACGAGACGAGACGACGACTGCACGTGACTTCGACCGACGATGAGACGAGACGTCGACCAGACGACAACGAGACGACGATGAGACGACGGCGAGACGACGACACGACGACGAGACGACGAGATGACGACGAGACAAGACGATGAGATGAGAAGAGAGGACGAGTTGAGACGACGAGACGAGAAAATGACGAGACGACGAGTCGACCACGAGACAACGACGAGACGAGACGACGATAAGATGAAACGACGACGAGATGACACGACGACCAGACGAGACGACCAGACGTGACGAGATGACGAGACGACGAGGCGACACGAGGACGAGACAACGACGAGACGAGACGATGACGAGACGAGGACCAGGCGATGATGAGACGGGACGACAATGAGACGAGACGACGAGCAGAGGAGACGAAGATACGAGACGAGGAGACCAGACGACGAGGCGAGAAATAAGAGACAAGGAGAAGATATGCGACGACGATAAGACGACGACAAGATGGCGAGACGATGACGAGACGAGACAACGAGCCGAGACGACAAGACGAGACGACGACGAGACGACGAGCAGACGACGAGACGACGAGACGAGACGACGACTAGACGTTACGACGACAACCGACAATGAGACTGGACGACAAGATGACGAGACGGCTATTTGACGCCGAGACGACTACCAGACCAGAGGACGACAAGACGAGGACCAGGCGATGATGAGACGGGACGACGACGAGACGAGGAGACGAGACGACGAGACGACCACAAGGCGTAAAGACGACGAGACGATAACGAGATAACTACCAGAGGGGACGACGAGACCAGACGACGAGACAACGACCAGACGGCGACGAGACGAGACAAGAAGACGACGACGAGACGATGACGAGACGACGACGAAACGAGGACGAGACGAGACGAGCACGAGACGACGACGAGATGAGGCCGAGACGACGACCAGACGACGATAAGACGAGATGACGACGAGACGAGACGACGACCAGACGAGGAGAAGAGATGAGACGACGAAGAGACGACGGCGAGACGATTAAGAGAGGAGACAACGAGACGACAAGACGAGACGACAAGTCGACGAGGAGACGACGACGAGACGAGACGACGATGAGACGACGGCGACACGACCAGACGACGACTAGACGTTACGACGACGACCTACGATGAGCCGAGACGTCCACCAGACGACGACGAGACGAGACGACGAGACGAGGACGAGACGACGACGAGACGACGACGAGACGACGACGAGACGACGACGAGACGAGACGACGAGTCGACGACGAGACAAGACGATGACCAGACGACGATGAGAGGAGATGACGACGAGACGAAGATACGAGACGAGAGCGAGACGACACGCCGAGAAGAGATGAGAAGACGACGAGATGAGACGACGAGACAATGACCAGACGAGACAACGACACGAGACGACGACGAGGAGACGATGACGAGACAAGACAACGGCTAGACGACGGCGAGACGACGGCGAGACGAGGGCGAGACGACGACGAGACGATTACTAGACGTGACGTCGACCAGACGACGATGAGACGAGACGTGGGTGAGACGACCACGAGACGACGACGAGACGGGATGACAAGATGAGGAAACGACGGGACATGACGATGAGATGAGAAGAGACCACGAGACGGCAAAGAGACGAGACAAAGAGACGGGACGACGAGGGGACGCCGAGACGAGACGAGTCGACGACGAGAGCACGAGACGAAGAGACGAGACGACTAGACAACGGCGAGACGAGACGAAGAGAAAATATAAGAAGACGACGAGAAGAGATGAGACAACGAAGAGACGACGACGAGACAACGACGAGACGAGACAACGAGACGAAACGACAACATGACGAGACGACGACGTGCAGACGACGAGACAAGACGACAGCGAGACGACGACAAGATGATTACTAGACGTGACGTCGACCAGACGACGATGAGACGAGACGACGACCAGACGACGAGCCAACGGTGAGACGACGAGACGACGACGAGACGGGAGGACGAGATGACGAGACGACGGCGAGAAAAGACGATGAGATGAGAAGAGACGACGAGACGACAACGTGACAACGACGAGACGAGACGACGATGAGATGACACGACGACAAGACTAGACGACCATACATGACGAGATGACACGAGGACGTGACGGCAAGTCGACACCTAGACCACGACGAGACGACGACGAGACGACGACGAGACGGGACGACGATGAGACGGGATGACGACGATACGAGGTGACGAGGACTCGAGACGACAACCAGTCGACAATGAGACGAGATGACGAGACGACGAAGACACGAGAAGACGACGAAACGAGACGAAGACGAGACGACGACGTGACGAGACGACGAGTCGACGAGGAGACGAAACGATGACCAGACGACGATGAGACCAGATGACGAAGAGACATGACGACGGCGAGACGAGACGACCAGAAGAGATGAGAACACGACGACATGAGACGACGAAGAGACGACGACGAGACAACGACGAGACGAGACAATGAGACGAGACGACAACGAGACGAGACGACAACGAGACGAGACGACGACGAGACGGTACGACGAGACGGGACGACGAGATGACGACGAGACAAGACGATGGGATGAGAAGAGACAACGAAGAGACGAGACAACGAGACGAGACAACGAGACGAGACGACAACGAGTCGAGACCTCAACATGACGAGACGACAACGAGGAGACGACGACAAGACAAGACGACGAGACCACGGCGAGACGACTAGCCGATTACTAGACGTGCCGTCGACCAGAAGACGATGAGACGAGACGACAAGACGATTACTAGACGTGACGTCCACCAGACGACGATGAGACGAGACGACAACCAAACGACGAGACGACGACGGTACGGGACGAAGAGATGACGACGAGACAGGACGATGAGATGAGAAGAGACAACGAAGAGACGAGACGACGAGACGGGACGACGAGGCGACGACGAGAAGAGACGAACCACGAAAAGAAGAGACGATCAGACGAGACGACGAGACGACGACGCGACGATGGGACGACGACGAGACGACGACAAGACGACGAGGCGACAAGGAAACGACGAAGAGACGACAACGAGACATCGACAAGAGGACGAGATGACGAGCTGACGAGACAAGACGAAGAGATGAGAAGAGACGACGAGACGAAACGACGAGACTAGAGGAGGACGAGACGACGAGTCGACAACGAGACAACGATGAGACGACGATGAGATGACACGACGACAAGACGAGACGACCAGACGTGACGAGACGACGAGACGAGATGATGGGATGACACGAGGACGAGACGGCGAGTCGCGCCTAGACGACGAGACGAGACGACGTCGAGACGACGACGAGAAGAGACGACGATGAGACGGGAAGACGCCGTGACGAGGCGACGACGAGAGACGACGGTACGAGACGACGAGATGACGACTAGAAGAGACGAGACCACGACGAGACGAATGGACCACGAGACGAGTCGACGAGACGAGACGACCACGAGACGAGACGACAAAGAGACGACCAGACGAGGCGATGACCAGACGAGACGACAACCAGACGAGACGACGACCAGACGAGCAGACGAGACGACGAGACGAGGACGAGACGAGACGACGCGACGAGACGATGACGAGACGAGACGACGAGAGCAGACGAAGATACAGACGACGATGAGACGAGATGACGACGAGACGAAGAGACGAGACGACTGCGAGACGAGACGACGAGAAGAGATGGGAAGACGACGAGATGAGACGACGACGAGACGACGAGACGAGACAACGAGACCAAACGACAACATGGCGAGACGACGACGAGACGATTACTAGACCTGATATCGACAAGATGACGATGACACGAGACGCCGATCAGACGACGAGACGACAACGACACGACGACGAGACGAGACGACCACAAGACGAGAAGACGAGGAGACGACGATGACGCGAGACGACGACGAGACGACGGCGATATGATGACGAGACAAAACAACGACTAGGCGAGACGACGACGAGACGAGACGACGACGAGACGAGACGACGACTAGACGTGGCGACGACTAGACTTGGCGACGACCGACGATGAGACGAGACGTCGACCACACGACAACGAGACGACATCGAGACGACGGCGAATAGACGACACGATGACGAGACGAGACGACGAAATGACGAGATGACGACGAGATAAGACGATGAGATGAGAAGAGACGACGAGATGAGACGACGAGACGAGAAAAGGACGAGACAACGAGTCGACCACGAGACAACGACGAGACGAGACGACGATGAGATGACACGACGACGAGACCAGACGAAGAGACGTGACGAGACGAGATGACGAGACGACGAGACGACACGAGGGCGAGACGACGACGGGACGAGATGATGACGAGACGAGGACCAGGCGATGATGAGACGGTACGACAATGAGACGAGACGACGAGGAGACGAGACGACGATACGAGACGAGGACACCAGACGACGACAAGACGAGAAATAAGAGACAAGGAGAAGATATGCGACGACATGACGACGACAAGACGAGATAACGAAGAGACGACGAGGAGATGACGACGAGACGACGGCGGGACGACGAGACGACGAGACGAGACGACGACTAGACGTTACGACGACCGACAATGAAACGAGACGACGAGATCACGAGACGGTTATTTGACCCCAAGACAACTACCAAACCAGACGACGACAAGACGAGGACCAGGCGATTATGAGAGGGGACGAAAACGAGACGAGGCGACGAGGAGAAGAGACGATGAGACGATGACGAGACGACGAAGAGACGAGACGACGACGAGACGAAGACGAGATGACTACCAGACGAGACGACAAGACGAGACGACGAGACGACAACGACCAGACGGCGACGAGACGAGACGATGACGAGACGAGATGACGAGACGACACGAGGACGAGACGACGATTCGTTGCCGAAACGACGACGAGACGACGAAGAGACGAGGTCCAGACGATGATGAGACGGGACGACGAAGAGACGAGGCGATGACAAGACGAGACGATGACGATACGAGAAGACGAGACGACGACACGTGACGACGACGAGACGAGATGACGAGAGAAAGACGAGACGACGAAGGGACGAGACGATGACGAGATGACGACCAAACGAGATGACGAGACGACAAGGACCAGACGGCGACAAGACGATACAATAAGACGACGAGACCAGACGATGACGAGACGACGAGACGACTAGACGAGAGGAGACGACCACGACGAGAAGAGACGACGAAGAGACGACGACGAGACGATGTCCAGAGGACGATGAGACGACGAGGCGACAACGGGACGAGACGAGAAGACGAGACGACGACGAGACGTGACGACGAGACGACGATCCGAGACGACGTCGAGACGACGAAGAGACGAGACGACGACGAGACGAGATGATGACGAGACGATGGCGCGACGACTACCAGACGAGACGACGAGACGAGGTGAGACGGCAACGATCAGACGGCGACGACACGAGACAAGAAGACGACGAGACGGGACGATGACGAGACGACGACGGGACGAGACGACGTGACGATACGACGAGACGAGACGAGCTCGTGTCGACGACGAGATGAGGACGTGACGATGAGACGAGACGACGACCAGACGACGATGAGTCGAGATGACGACGAGACGAGAACGACGAGACGAGATGCGACGACGATAAGACGACGACCAGATGGCGAGACGATGACGGGACGAGACAACAAGACGAGACGAGACGACAAGAAGACGAGACACCGACGAGACGATGAGGAGAAGACAAGACAAGAGGACGACCAGACGACGGCGAGACGATGACACGAGACGACGAGACGAGACGACTACTAGAAGTTGCGACGACGACCTACGATGATACGAGACGACGAGATGACGAGACGATGACGAGACAAGACGACGAGATGAGAAGAGAAGATTAGAATAGATGACGAGACGAGAGGAGGACGAGACGGCTATTTGACGCCGAGACAACGACGAGACGAGGACCAGGCGATTATGACACGGGACAACAACGAGATGAGGCGACCATGAGACGAGACGACGACGATACGAGACGACGACGAGACGATGGCGAGATGACTACCAGACGAGACGAAAAGACGAGACGAGATGAGCACGAGACGACGAGGAGACGAGACGACGACCAGACGACGATTAGACGAGATGACGACGAGCTAACGACACGACGAGACGACAAGACGACGAGATGACAAGACGAGAAGACGCCAAGACGAGGAGAAGAGATGAGATGACGAAGAGACCACGACGAGACGATGTCCAGAGACGAGACGACAACAAGACGAGACGACGAGGAGACGTCGATGAAACGAGACGACGAGCCGACGACTAGACGTTACGACGACGACCGACGATGAGACGAGACGTCGACAAGACGACGGCGAGACGACGACGAGACGAAACGACGAGACGACGAGACAAGACGATGAGATGAGAGAGACGAGAGGATAACGAGACGGCTATTCGACACCGACACGACGACGAGACGACGAGCCGAGGTCCAGACGATGATGAGACGGGACGACGAAGAGACGATACGATGACAAGACGAGACGATGACGATACGAGACGACGACACGTGACGACGAGACGATGACGAGACGAGATGACGACGAGAGAACGACGTGACGACGAAGAGACGAGACCATGACGAGATGACGATCAAACGAGACGACGAGACGACAAGGACCAGACGGCGACGAGACGATACAAGAAGACGACGAGCCCAGACGATGACTAGACGACAAGACGACTAGACGAGAGGAGACGACCACGACGAGACGAGACGACGAAGAGACGACGACGAGACGATGTCCAGAGGACTACGAGACGACAACGGGACGAGACGAGGCGACGACGAGACAAACGACGACGAGGCAACGATAGGACGAGGCGAGGACGAGACGAGACGTTGACCAGACGATACGAGGACCAGAGGAGACGACGAGACAAACACGAGACAAGACGACGAGACGACGAGAGAAAACGACGAGAAGACGACGAGAATAGAATAACCACGACAAGACGAGACGAGGAGACGACCAGACGAGACCACGACGGGCCGACGTAGAGACGACCACGAGACGACGCCAAGACAACGACGAGACGAAGCGGCGACGAGACGAGACGCGGACGAGGTGACGACCAGACGACGATGAGACGAGACAACTACGAGACGACGAGAGGACTAGACCAGTCGACGAGACGAGACGACGAAGAGACGACGGCGAGACAACGTCGTGACGACGACGGAAAGACGAGGCAAAAACGGGACGAGACGACAAGACGACAACGAGACAAGACGACGAGGCGAGAAGACGGCGAGACGAGGAGAGGAAACGCCGAGAAGGGACCAATCACGACCACATCAGGCGACGAGACGAGACCACGAAGAGACGAGACGACGAAGCGACGACGAGACGAGACGTTGACCAGACGATGATCTGACGAGACGACGAGACGACACGACGAGACGAGACGACGAGACGAGACGACGAAGAGACAACGAGACGACGAAGAGACGACGAGACGACGACGAGACGACGACGAGACGAGGACGAGACGACAACGGGACGAGACGACGAGACTACGAGACGAACCACGACAAGACGAGACCACCACACGAGACGACGAGACGGGACGACAAGGCGACAACGAGAAGAGACGAGCCACGACAAGACGAGACGACGAGACGACCAGACGAGACGACGAGACGACGAGGCGACGACGAGACGAGGCGTTGACCAGATGATGATGTGGCGAAACGACCACGAGACGACGAGACGAGACCACGAGACGACGAAGAAACGAAGAAGAGACGACAAGAGGAGACAACGACGAGACGAGACGACGAACACACAAGGACGAGACGACGACGAGACGAGATGAGACGAGATGACAACCAGACGACGATGAGACGAGATGACGACGAGACGATGAGACGAAGAGACGACACGAGACGACGAGACGAAGACACGACACGACGAGACGATGACGAGACAACGACACGACGAGACGAGACGACGAAGAAACGATGACGAGACGACGGGACGACCAGACGAGACGATGAGACGAGACGACGACGAGACAAGACGACTACGAGACGACGAGAAGAGATGAGACGACGAAGAGATGTCGACGAGACGACGACGAGACAAGACGACGACGAGACGATTACTAGACGTGACGTCGACCACACGACGATGAGACGAGACGACGACCAGACCACGAGATGACGGTGAGACGACGACGAGACGACGACGAGACGGGAGGCCGAGATGACGAGATGACGGCGAGACAAGACAATGAGACGAGAAGAGACGACGAGACGAGACGAAGAGACGGGACGACGAGGTGACGACCAGATGAGATCAACCACGACAAGACGAGACGAGACGTTGACCAGACCATGATGTGACGAGACGAAGTGACGACGACGAAGAGAAGAGACGACGAGAGGACGAGACGAGACGACGAAGAGACGACGAGACGAAACTATGATGAGACGAGACGACAAGACGCGACTGCGACGAGACAACGACGAGACGATATGAGGAGGTGACGACGACGAGACGAGGACGAGACGACTACGAGACGAGGACGAGACGACTACGAGACGAGGACGAGACACCTACGAGACGAGGACGAGACGACGACGAGACGAGACGACGAGTCCACGACGAGACGACGAGACGACGGCGAGACGAGACGAAGAGAAGAGATGAGAAGACGAAGAGAAGAGATGAGACGACGAAGAGACGACGACGACGAGACAACGAGACGAGACAAGGAGACGAAACTTCAACATGACGAGACGACGAGCAGACGACGAGACAAGACGACAACGAGACGACAGAGACAACGACGAGACGATTACTAGACGTGACGTCGACCAGACGACGATGAGACGAGATGACGACGAGACGAAGGAACGAGACGACGGCGAGACGAAACGACGAGAAGAGATGAGAAGACGACGATATGAGACGACGAAGAGGCGAAGGCGAGACAACGAGACGAGACGACAACATGACGAGACGACGACGAGGAGACGACGACAAGACAAGGCAACGACGAGACCACGGCGAGACGACGAGACGATTATTAGACGTGACGTCGACCAGACGACGATGATACAACGACCAGACGAGGACGAGACGACGACGAGACGAGATGAGACGAGATGACAACGAGACGACGATGACACGAGATGACGACGAGACGAAGAGACGAGACGACGGCGCGACGAGACGACACAACGAGACGAGACGACACGCTGAGACGACGAAGAGACGATGACGAGACGACGGGACGACCAGACGAGACGCTGGGACGAAACGACGACGACAGGAGAAAACGACGACGAGACGACGAGAAGAGATGAGACGACGAAGAGACGACGACGAGACGACGAGACAACGACGAGACGAGACAACGAGACGACAACATGACGAGACGACGAGGACAGGACGACGAGAGAAGACGACGGCGAGACTACGACGAGACGATTACTAGACGTGACGTCGACCAGACGACGATGAGACGAGACGACGACCAGACGACGAGACGACTGTGAGACGACGAGACGACGACGAGACGGGAGGCTGAGATGACGAGATGACGGCGAGACAAGACAATGAGATGAGAAGAGACGACAAGACGACAAAGAGACGAGACGAAGAGACGGGACGACGAGGAGAGATCAACCACGACAAGACGAGACGAGACGTTGACCAGACCATGATGTGACGAGACGACGTGACGACGACAAGACGACGAAGAGATGACGACGAGAGGACGAGATGACGAGACAAGACGATGAGATGAGAATAGACGACGAGACGAAACGACGAGACTAGAGGAGGACGAGACGAGTCGACAACGAGACAACGACGAGACGACATGACGATGAGATGACACGACAAGACGAGACGAGCGGACGTGACGAGACGACGAGACGAGATGACATGGTGAGTCGAGGACGAGACGGCGAGTCGATGCCTAAACGACGAGACGAGACGACGATAATAGACGACGATGAGACGGGAAGACGCCGTGACGAGGCGACGACGAGACGATGAGATGACGACTAGAAGAGACGAGACCACGACGAGACGAGACGAAAACGAGACGAGGCGACGAGGCGACGAGACGACGAGGCGACGAGACGACGTAGAGACGAGGAAGAGACGAAGACCAGACGAGCAGACGAGACCACGAGACGACGGGAAGAAGACGAGACGAGACGACAAGACGAGACGACGAGACGAGTCGCCGACCAGACGACGATGAGACGAGATGATGATACGAGACGAGGAGACCAGACGACGACGAGACGAGAACTAAGAGTCAAGGAGAAGATATGCGACGACGATAACACGACGACGACATGGCGAGACGATGACGAGACGAAACGACAAGACGAGACAACGACGAGGCGACGAGGAGACGGCGACGAGACGAGACGACGAAACGACGAGACGAGACGACGACTAGACGTTACGACGACAACCGACAATGAGACGAGACGACGAGATGACGAGACGGCTATTTGACGCCCAGACGACTACCAGACCAGACGACGACAAGACGAGGACCAGGCGATGATGAGACGGGACGACAACGAGACGAGGCGACGAGGAGACGAGACGAAGATACGAGACGAGGAGACGACCACAAGACGTAACGACGACGAGACGATGACGAGATAACTACCAGAGGAGACGACGAGACAACAACGACCAGACGGCGACAAGACGAGACAAGAAGACGACGAGACGATGACGAGACGATGACGAGACGATGACGAGACGACGACGAGACGAGCACGAGACGACGATGAGATGAGAACGTGACGACGACGAGCCGAGACGACGACCAGACGACGATGAGACGAGATGACGACGAGACGAGATGATGACAAGACGAGGAGAAGAGATGAGACGACGAAGAAACGACGACGAGATGGCGAGGCGATTAAGAGACGAGACAACGAGACGAGACGACAACAAGACGAGCCGACCAGCAAACGGCGACGAGACGACGATGAGACGACGGCGACACGACCAGACGACGACTAGACGTTACGACGATGAGACGAGACGTCGACCAGACGACGACGAGATGGCGAGACGATGACGAGACAACGAGACGAGACGACAAAACGAGACAACGACGAGACGACGAGGAGACGACGACGAGACGACGAGACGAGACGACGAGACGAGACGAGACGAGACAACGACTAGACGTTACGACGACCGACATAGAGACGAGACGAGATGACGACGAGAGGACGACGAGACGACGAAGAGACGAGACGATGACGAAATGACGACCAAACGAGACGACGAGACGACAAGGACCAGACCGCGATTAAATAAGTCAACGAGACCAGACGATGACGAGACGACGAGACGACTAGACGAGAGGAGACGACCACGACGAGACGAGACGACGAAGAGACGACGACGAGACGATGTCCAGAGGACGACGAGACGACGAGGCGACAACGGGACGAGACGAGAAGACGAGACGACGACGAGACGTGACGACAACGAGACAACGACGATCCGAGACGTCGTCGAGACGAGACGACGACGAGACGAGATGATGACGAGACGATGGCGCGACGACTACCAGACGAGACGACGAGACGAGACGACAACGACCAGACGGCGCCGAGACGAGACAAGAGGACGACGAGACGTGACTTTGACGAGACGACGACGAGACGAGACGACGAGACGACGAGACGACACGAGCTCGAGACGACGAGATGAGGACCAGACGATGAGACGAGACGACGACCAGACGACGATGAGACGACGATGAGACGAGATGACGACGAGACGAGGAGACGAGATCCGACGACGATAAGACGACGACGAGACGGCGAGACGATGACGAGACGGCGAGACGATGACGAGACGAGACAACGAGACGAGACGGCAAGAAGACGAGACAACGACGAGACGACGAGGAGACGACGACGAGACGAGATGATGACGAGACGATGGCGTGACGACTACCAGACGAGACGACGAGACGAGACGACAACGACCAGACGGCGCCGAGACGAGACAAGAGGACGACGAGACGTGACTTTGACGAGACGACGAGACGAGACGACGAGACGACGAGACGACACGAGCTCGAGACGACGAGATGAGGACCAGACGATGAGACGAGACGACCACCAGACGACGATGAGACGAGATGACGACGAGACGAGGAGACGAGATCCGACGACGATAAGACGACGACGAGACGGCGAGACGATGACGAGACGGCGAGACGATGACGAGACGAGACAACGAGACGAGACGGCAAGAAGACGAGACAACGACGAGACGACGAGGAGACGACGACGAGACGAGATGATGACGAGACGATGGCGTGACGACTACCAGACGAGACGACGAGACGAGACGACAACGACCAGACGGCGCCGAGACGAGACAAGAGGACGACGAGACGTGACTTTGACGAGACGACGACGAGACGAGACGACGAGACGACGAGACGACACGAGCTCGAGACGACGAGATGAGGACCAGACGATGAGACGAGACGACGACCAGACGACGATGAGACGACGATGAGACGAGATGACGACGAGACGACGAGACGAGGAGACGAGATCCGACGACGATAAGACGACGACGAGACGGCGAGACGATGACGAGATGGCGAGACGATGACGAGACGAGACAACGAGACGAGACGGCAAGAAGACGAGACAACGACGAGACGACGAGGAGACGACGACAAGACAAGACGACGAGACGACGGCGAGAGGATGACACGAGACGACGAGACGAGACGACTACTAGACGTTACGACGACGACCTACGATGACACGAGACGACGAGATGACGAGACGATGACGAGACAAGACGACGAGATGAGAAGAGAAGACTAGACGAGACGAGACGGCTATTTGACGCCGAGACAACGACGAGACGAGACGACCATGAGACGAGACGACGACGATACGAGACGACGAGACGACGACACGTGACGACGACGAGACGATGACGGGACGAGACGACGACGAGACGATGACGAGATAACTACCAGTCTAGACAAGACGAGACAACGAGACGACAACGACCAGACGGCGACGAGACGACACAAGAAGACAAGACGAGAGGATGACGAGACGACGACAAGACGAGACGACGAGACGATATGAGCACGAGACGAGGACGAGACGAGACGACGACGAGACGAGACGACGACCAGACGATGATTAGGCGAGATGACAACGAGACAACGAGACGACCAGACGACAACACGACGAGATGACAAGACGAGAAGACGCCAAGACGAGGAGAACAGATGAGATGACGACGAGACGATATGACGAGACGAGACGACGACGAGACGACGAGACGATTAAGAGACGAGACAACGAGTCGAGATGACGAGCCGACGAGGAGACGACGTCGAGACGAGACGACGATGAGACGAAGGCGAGAAGACGAGACGACGACTAGACGTTACGACGACCTACGATTAGACGCAACGTCGACCAGACGAGGACGAGAGGACGGCGAGATGACGAGACGAGGATGGGAGAAGACGATGAGATGAGAAGAGACGACGAGACGAGAGGATAACGAGACGGTTATTCGACACCGAGACGACGAGACGAGACGACGACGAGACGACGAGACGAGCTCCAGGCGATCATGAGACGGCACGACGAAGAGACGAGGCGACGACGAGACGACGAGACGATTAAGAGACGAGACAACGAGTCGAGATGACGAGCCGACGAGGAGACGACGTCGAGACGAGACGACGATGAGACGAAGGCGAGAAGACGAGACGACGACTAGACGTTACGACGACCTACGATTAGACGCAACGTCGGCCAGACGAGGACGAGAGGACGGCGAGATGACGAGACGAGGATGGGACAAGACGATGAGATGAGAAGAGACGACGAGACGAGAGGATAACGAGACGGTTATTCGACACCGAGACGACGAGACGAGACGACGACGAGACGACGAGACGAGCTCCAGGCGATCATGAGACGGCACGACGAAGAGACGAGGCGACGACGAGAAGAGACGACGAGACGTGATGACGACGAGACGATGACGAAACGACGAGACGACGAGGCGACGATGAAGAGACGAGACGATGACGAGACGACGACCAGACGAGACTGCGAGACGAGACGACCAGACGAGAACGACCAAACGGCGACGAGACGAGACCAGAAGACGACGAGACCAGACGATGACGAGGCAACGAGGCGACTACACGAGAGGAGACGACGACGAGACGAGACGACGAAGAGATGACAACGAGACGATGTCGAGACGACGAAGAGACGACGAGATTAGGCGACAATGGGACGAGACGAGACTACGAGACGAGACAAGACGACGAGACGACGATGATACGAGGCGACGGCGAGACGAGACCCCAAGACGATTCGACGACCAGAGGAGACGACGAGATAACCACGAGACAAGACGACGACGAGACGAGACGACGAGAGGAAACGACGAGAAGACGACGAGAAGAGACGAACCTCGTGAAGACAAGACGAGGTGACGACCAGACGAGACGACGACGGGACGACGAAGAGACGACGACCAGACGACGACGAGAAGAGAGGAGAGTACGACGAGACGAGACGACGAACAGACGACGATCAGACAAGACGACTACAAGACGACGAGACGAGACGACTAGACCAGACTAACGACGAGACGACGAACAGAGCACGGCGAGACGACGTCGTGACGACGACGAGACGACCAGACGAGACGACAACGGGACGAGACGACGACGAGACGACGAGACGAGACGACTACGAGACGAGACAACGACGAGACGACAAAGATACGACGACGAGACCAGACGACGAGACGACGACGAGACCAGACGACGAGACGACGACGAGAGGAGACGAGACGACGAGATGACGAGACGACGATGAGACAAGACGATGAGATGACAAGAGCAGGGGCGGTCGGTCCTAATGTGCTTATGTGCTACAGCACATAGTTAAAAGAAGAGAGAGAAAATTACTTCATTTTATTATTTTCCTCCACCAAAAATGGTAGCTTGAAATAGACACTCCGTTGTGTATTTTTAAGCGATTTAAATCGTCCGCTGAGTTACACGTCACCATTCAACCTCCAATGAAGTATGAGATGTGCTTAGCACAAGGACACCGTCGAGAAAAGGCAAGTGCGCGTGCGCCAGTTACCCTTTCTCCTCCCCGACATGCACCGAAATCCTCCACAAACTACGCCTTTCTGTGCTCAACGAAAAAGAGCCAAACCAGAATTACCAACATTCGTACTTGGTGCTAAAGAGCTTGGGTTATTAAAATTGCACAGTGTTTAATTAGAAAACTTTTGTCATGTTAAAATGTGTTAATTAGTAACCATTTTGAATCCTTATAGTAAATAAAATTAGACATATACACTACAGTACGTCTAATATTACGTGAATATGATCTGCATACACAATAATAGCAGATTGCCTAGTATTTCAAAACCAGTGTTGGCGCACGTGTTCAGACCATTCGTATATACAAGCGTAGATTAGAGCCAGCCGCCATGCACAAATAAGACTTTATGAAATTTTCAAATCTGTTTGGTGGATGCAGTATTTTTATGTCTAGTTAAGTGTTGTGTTTTTCAGTTTCCGAGGTGAGTGACAGTTTTAGACGATAGTGAACAGACATGAATTCAGTTGATAGTTTATTTAAAACATCATTTTCTTCTAAATCTTTAGAAGATAAAATACAAATTAAACAATTATGTAGGCCAGTCTCCAACTTAAACCTAACACAAAAAGCGAAAGGCGCCGACAATCGGGAATATACACGCCAGTTCAATAGGAGAGCATATGATGCACGTAACTGGATTTGTGGCTGTGATATTAGAAATGCTCTGTTCAGCTTTCCTTGCCTTCTTTTTGCGAATAGTGATGCATTTAGTAAAACCGGTGTTAAAGATCTCGGCCATCTTAACTATTTAATTAAATTACATGGTGAAAATAAGCAATACATCAACAATGCGTTGGATCTGTCCATGCTTGGAACAGTTAATATTGCCACGACATTAAGCAGAGCATACCAAGAGATTATTATAAAACGTAACCAGCAGCTAGACACATTTTATCTAGTATAATAGAATGCGGTGCCCTCAGGGGGCATGATGAATCATCAGAATCAGAAATTCCTGGAGTATTTTAGGACTCATAGACCTTAGCAGCAGCATTGACAATGCAGTGAAGGATCATATGGAGTCAAATAAAGTTTTCAAAGGAACTTCGAAAACTATACAGAACGAGCTGTTAGACTGCATGCTCGAAGTCTGCCGTGAAGCAATTTCAACGGAAATTGACAATGCAAATTACGTCTCAGTAATGTCAGATGAGGGAACAGAGGTCTCTGAACACACGCAATTAGTTTTAGTGTTCAGATATGAAATTAATCGATGTCCAGAAGCATGAGCGTCGGCATTTTTCAAGGGGGGGGGGGTACGTGTTTGAAACTTGTAATCCGATAATGTTAATTCATTATTTTACTGTCAAAATTTATAATATTTTTTGCATATAACCGTATTAATTTGGGCTAAATAAAAATATATCTTTACATTAAAATTAAAATAGTTTAATAGTCAGTAATTGATTGCACATTAAGTTTACCAACTTCCAGGGAGCGGCCGCGGCGTAAAATCGAGCTGTTAGGATATTTTTCAGCACACTTTCGGCATTTCCAGCATATTTTTCTAGGTCTCCCCAACAAGTTGCTGCTCTAGAATCAATCGTTTCCAAGAGAATTCCCAGTGGCTCACCAACACGGTGGAATTTTAAATCTAGAACTGTAAATGTTATTTACGAAAATAAAGATGAACTTAGTGAATTTTTCTCGAAATTGGAGCAATCTCTTTCCTCAAAACCCAGTATTCAAGGAGCTCGAGGGCTTAGGCCTAATTTGAAAGATCCCGAATTTAATTACATGCTCTCTCTTTTCACAAAGTTATGCCGCACGTGAACATTCTGTACAATCAGATACAAGCCAGAAATGTTGACGTGATTAAAGTTAAAAGCAATGTGACGACATTCATTCAGGTGATGCATAGTATCAGGCACTCAGGCACTCTCTGGAAGATCGCGACAGTGAAGAAACAATTGAAAGACCTGTGAAACGTCGAAGAAACTGTTCCATGGCCAATGACGCAAAGGAAATATGCGATCGAATCACAGAAGAGGCTCGCACTCATTTTCAATCTCTCGATCACTTAAATTGCGAAAAAAAATCTTAATTGTGAGAATGTTTTGGCATTCTCAAAGCAATTCTCAGATAATCTCATTGATGAAGTGGTGCAATCTTATCCCTCATTTGACAAAAGAGGGCTTAAAGCAGAACTAAGTGTGTTATATTCCCAACCAGACCTCAGAAATGTAGCTGGTGCAGTTCCTCTATTGCAACTTATTATAAAGCAAAAATTAGCACAACATACATTCAGCAAGTTGGCCAAACTTCTAAAAATTCTAGTGAAAACACCTATGACAACTTCTGAGCCAGAGCGATGTTTTTCTACTCTCAAGAGGATTAAAATGTTTTTGAGGAATTCCATGAGCCAAGACCGCTTGGTGGCCCTTGCAGTGCTCTCTATAGAAAAACGTCTAGTGCTGCAAATCGAAGGACTCAATACAAAGGTGATAGAGAAGTTTGCCAACAGGAAGGGTGGAAGAATGGACTTCACCCCAGTAGGGTGAGTGCTATTATTTATTGTACCTACTTCTATTGCTATATTTGTGGTTATCGTAGTAGCACATAGGTTTAAAAAGTCACGAGCCGCCACTGGACAAGAGACGACGAGACGAGAGGATAACGAGATGGCTATTCGACACCGAGACGACGACACGACGACGACACGACGAGACGACGAGACGAGCTCCAGGCGATGATGAGACGGCACTACGAAGAGACGACGAGGCGACGAGGAGACAATGAGACAAGATGACGACGAGAAGAGACGACGAGACGTGATGACGACGAGACAATGACAAGACGTGATGACGACGAGACGACGACGACGAGACGACGACGCGACGACGGGACCAGGCGACGAGACGACGACGAGACCAGACAACGACGAGACGACGGGGAAACGACGACAAGATGACTACGAGACGAGACGACGAGATGACGAGACGACGATGAGACAAGACGATGAGATGAGAAGAGACGACGAGACGAGAGGATAACGAGACGGCTATTCGACACCGAAACGACGAGACGAGACGACGACGAGACGACGAGACGAGCTCCAGGCGATGAAGAGACGGCACGACGAAGAGACGAGGTGACGACGAGACGACGACGAGACAAGACGACGAGACAAGACGACGAGACAAGACGACAACGAGAAGAGACGACGAGACGTGATGACGACGATACGATGACGAGACGTGATGACGACGAGACGATGACGAGACAATACGAGACGACGACGAGACGACGACGAAGAGACGAGACGATGACGAGACGACGAGACGAGACGACCAGACGAGAACGACCACACGGCGACGAGACGAGACCAGAAGACGACGAGACAAGACGATGACGAGACGACGAGGCGACTAGACGAGAGGAGACGACGACGAGACGACGAAGAGACGACAACGAGACGATGTCGAGACGACGAAGACACGACGAGATTAGGCGACAATGGGTCGAGACGAGAGGATGAGACGACGACGAGACAAGACGACGAGACGACGAGACGATTCGACGACCAGAGGAGACGACGAGATAACCACGAGACTAGACGACGGCGAGACGAGACGACGAGAGGAAACGACGAGAAGACGACGAGAAGAGACGACGACAGGACGACGACGAGACGACGACGAGAAGAGACGAGAGTACGACGAGACGAGACGACGAACAGACGAAGATGAGACGAGACGACGAGACGAGACGACTAGATCAGACTAACGACGAGACGACGAACAGAGGACAGCGAGACGACGTCGTGACGACGAGACGACTAGACGAGACGCAAACGAGACGACGACGAGATGAGACGACGACGAGATGAGACGACGACGAGACCAGACGACGAGACCACGAGACCAGACGACGACGACGAGACGAGAAGACGGCGAGACTAGACGAGACGAGGAGAGGAAACGACGAGAAGACGACGAGAAGAGACGAACCACGACAAGACGAGATGAGGAGACGACCAGACGAGACAACGAGACAAGACGACGAAGAGACGACACGACGAAACGAGACGACGAGGCGACGACGAGACGAGACTTTGACGAGACGATGGGCCAATGAGACGACGAGACGGGACGACGAGACGAGGACGAGACGACAACGAGACGAGATGACGAGACGAGACGTTGACCAGACGATGGTCTGCCGAGACGACGAGACGGGACGACGGGACGTCGAACGAGGTCGACACGAGGACGAAACGACGAGACGAGACGACGATGAGACGAGATGACAACACGACGAGACGAGACGAACCACGACAAGACGAGACGAGGAGACGACCAGACGAGACGACGAGACGTGACAACGAACAGACGAGACGAGGAGACGGGACGATGAGGCGACAACGAGAAGAGACGAAGCACGACAAGACGACACGATGAGACGACAAGACGACCACGACCACACGGCGACGAGACGAGACCAGAAGACGAGACCAGACGATGACGAGACGACTAGACGAGAGGAGACGACGACGAGACGAGACGACGAACAGACGACAACGAGACGACGTCGAGACGTCGAAGAGACGACGAGACTAGGCGACAACGGGACGAGACGACGACGAAACGACGACCAGAGGAGACGACGAGACAACCACGAGACAAGACGACGAGACGAGACGACGAGAGGATACGACGAGAAGACGACGAGAAGAGACGAACCACAAGACGAAACGAGGAGACGACCAGACCAGACGACGACGGGACGACGAAGAGACGACCACGAGACGGCGAGACGAGCTGACGACGAGACGACGACCAGGCGATGATGAGACGAAACGACGGCGAGACGATACGACGACGAGAAGAGAAGAGAGCACAACGAGAGGACGATGAGACGAGACGACTACGAGATGACGAGACGAGACGACTAGACCAGACTAACGATGAGACGACGAAGAGAGGACGGCGAGACAACGTCGTCACGACGACGAGACGACTAGACGAGACGACAACGGGACGAGACGTCGACGAGACGACGACGAGACGACGATGAGACGAGACGACGACGAGACGACAAAGATACGACGAGACGACGACGAGACGAGACGACGACGAAACTAGACGAGACGAGGAGAGGAAACTTCGAGAAGACGACGAGAAGAGAACCACGACAAGACGAGACAAGGAGACGACCACACGAGACGACGAGACGGCGAAGGGACGACACGACGAGACGATACGACGAGACGACGACGACGAGACGATGAGGCGACGACAAAGAGATGAGACGACGACCAGACGAGACGGCAAGACGAGACGACCAGACGAGAACGACCACACGGCGACGAGACGAGACCAGAAGACGACGAGACCAGACGATGACGAGACGAAGACGAGACGACGACCAGACGACGAGACAAGACGACGAGACAAGACGACGAGACAAGACGACGAGACAAGACGCCGAGACGACGAAGAGACGACGAGACGAGACGCTGACCAGACGAGACGACGAGACGGGACGACGAGACGAGACCACACGACGATGACACGAGGTGACAACGAGACGACAAGACGAGACGAGGAGACGACCGGACGAGACGACGAGACGGCGAAGGGACGACACGACGAGACGATACGACGAGACGACGACGAGACGATGAGGCGACGACGAAGAGACGAGACGACGACCAGACGAGACGGCAAGACGAGACGACCAGACGAGAACGACCACACGGCGACGAGACGAGACCAGAAGACGACGAGACCAGACGATGACGAGACGAAGACGAGACGACGACCAGACGACGAGACAAGACGACGAGACAAGACGACGAGACAAGACGCCGAGACGACGAAGAGACGACGAGACGAGACGCTGACCAGACGAGACGACGAGACGGGACGACGAGACGAGACCACACGACGATGACACGAGGTGACAACGAGACGACAAGACGAGACGAGGAGACGACCGGACGAGACGACGAGACGGCGAAGGGACGACACGACGAGACGATACGACGAGACGACGACGAGACGATGAGGCGACGACGAGACGATGAGGCGACGACGAAGAGACGAGACGACGACCAGACGAGACGGCAAGACGAGACGACCAGACGAGAACAACCACACGGCGACGAGACTAGACCAGAAGACGACGAGACCAGACGATGACGAGACGAAGACGAGACGACGACCAACGACGAGACAAGACGACGAGACAAGACGACGAGACAAGACGCCGAGACGACAAAGAGACGACGAGACGAGACGCCGACCAGACGAGACGACGAGACGGGACGACGAGACGAGACCACACGACGATGACACGAGGTGACAACGAGACGACAAGACGAGACGAGGAGACGACCAGACGAGACGACGAGACGACGAAGAGACGAGACGACGAGACGACGACGAGACGACGACGAGACGACGACGAGACGACGACGACGAGACGACGACGAGACGACGAAGATGAGACGACCAGATGACGAAGAGACGACGAGACGAGACCACGACGAGACGACGACGAGACGAGGACGACACGACTAGACGACGACCAGACGACGATGCGACGAGATGACGACGAGACGAAGAGACGAGACGACGGGGAGACGAGACGATGAGAAGAGATGACAAGACGACGAGAAGAGATGAGACGACGAAGAGAGGATGAGACAATGCCGAGACGACAACATGACGAGACGACGGCGAGACGACGACGAGACGATAACTAGATGTGACGTCCACCAGACGACGATGAGACGAGACGACGACCAGACGGTGAGATGGCGGCGAGACGACAAGATGACGAGATAACGACGAGAAAGACGATGAGAGGAGTCGACGAGACGAGACGACGAAGAGACGAGACGACCAGGCCACGACGAAAAGAAACGAACCACAACAAGATGAGATGACGAGACGATGAGACGGCGAAGAGACGAGATGACAAAGCGACGACGAGGCGACGACGACACTAGACGTTGACCAGACGATGATGTGATGAGACGACGACGAGAGAACGACGGGACGACGACGAGACGACGACGAGACGAGACGACGATAAGACGACGAGACGAGACGACAACGAAAGAACGAGACGAGACAACGACGACACGAGGACGATACGACGACGAGACGTGGACGAGACGACGACGAGACGAGACGACGAGATGAGACGACGACCAGACGACGATGAGAGGAGATGACGACGAGACAAAGAGACGAGACGAAGAGACGAGACGACGGCGAGACGAGATGAGACGACGAAAGAGATGAGAAGACGACGAGAAGAGGCGAGACGACGAGACGAGACAACGAGACGAGACGACAACATGAGACTACGACGAGGAGACGACGACGAGACAAGACCACGACCAGACGACGGCGGACGACACCGAGACGGCGACGAGCAAGACGAGAAGACGGAGAGGCAAGACGACGAGCCGACACGACGACGACAAGAGACGAGACCATGACGAGACCATGACGAGACGAGACAACGACGAGACGACCAGACGAAACGACGAGATGACGCGACGAAGAGACAATGACGAGATGACGAGACGAATACAAGACCAGACGACGAGGAGACCACGAGACCAGACGACGGCGAGACGACGAGATGACGACGAGACTACACAACGAGATGAGAAGAGACGACGAGATGAGAGGAGACGACTAGGCGAGACGACGACGAAATGAGACAAGGACGACACGACATGTCGACGAGATGAGACGACGGTGAGTTAAGTTGATGACGAGATGAGACCACCAGACAAGACGAGACGACGAGGAAACGAAACGACGACGAGACGAGAGGAGGAGACGAGACCTTCTCGAGGAGACGACGAGACCTTCTCGAGGAGACGACGAGACGTGACGACGACGGGACGAGACGACGACGAGACGACGTAGAGACGAGACGATGACGTGACGACCATCAGTCGAGACGACGAGACGAGACGACGAGACGAGACGACGAGACGAGACGACGAGACGATACGACGAAACGACGAAACGACAACGACCAGACGACGACGACGAGACGAGACAAGAAGACGACGAGACGAGGACGACACGAGACGACTACGAGATGGCAACGAGACAACGACGAGACGACGACGAGACGACGAGACGAGAGGACGACGAGACGAGAAGACGACCAGACGAGAAGACGACGAGGCGACAACGAGACGAAACGTGACGACTACGAGACGACGAGGAGACGACAACGAGACGACGAGACGACGAAGAGACGAGACGACGAGATTGCGAAGTGACAAGACGACGAGACGAGAAGAGACTAGAAGAAGACGAGACGACGAGTCCACGACGAGTCTTTGACGAGGCGAGACGACGATGAGATGAGAGACTATTAGACGAGAAGAGATAACGAAGAAACCAGACGACGACGAGAGGAGACGACGAGACGAGACCAAGACGAGACGACGACGTGACAAGACGATGACCAGACGACGATGAGAGGAAACGACGATGAAGCGAGAAGAGGAGACGACGAGACCACGACGAGGCGACAACGCGACGACGATGAGACGACGACGAGAGGAGACGACGACGAAACGACCAGAGGATGATGAGTCGAGACGACGACGATACCACGACGAGACGAGACGACGACCAGACGACGATGAGACGAACCGACGACAAGAAGACGAGACAGAGACTAGACAAGACGATGACGAGACAACGACGACACGACACGGGACGTGACGAAACGAGACGTGACCTGACGTGAAGAGACGAGACTAGACGAGACGACGACGAGACGACCACGAGACGAGACCACGATACGAGACGAGACCACGACAACACGAGACGACGACCAGACAACGATGGGACGAGACGACGACGATACGACGAAACGGGACGACGACGAGACGAGAACACGAGGATACGAGACGTCCAGACGACGAGAGGAGACGAGACCACGACGAGACGAAACGACGACGAGACGAGACCACGAGTCGACGACGAGACGAGGACGAGACGAGGTAGAGACGACGATGAGACGAGACGACGACCAGACGACGACGAGACGAGACAACGACGAGACGACCACGAGACGACGAGGAGACGACGACGAAGAGACGTCGGCAAGATGACGACGAGATTATAACTAGACGAGACGACTACGAGAAGACAACGACGAGGCGAGAAGAGACGACGAGATGAGACGACGAGACTAGACGACGATGAGACGAGAGACGACCACACGAGACAACGACGAAACAAGACGACCACGAGAGGAGACGACGAGACCAGACGACTACAGGAGCCCACGACGAGACGACGAGACCAGACGACAGGACGAGATGACGACCAGACGACAAAGAGACGACGACAAGATGACGACGAACGACCACCAGACGACGAAGACACGACGACAAGACGACGAACGACGACGAGACGACGACAAGACGAGACGGGACGAAAAAACGCGACGTTACGTGACGTGTCGTGACGAGACTAGACGAGACCACGACGAGACGACGAGACGAGATGACCAAGATACGAGACGAGACCATGATACGAGACGAGACCACGACGAGACGAGGCGACGACGAGACGAGGATGGCACGAGATAACGACGAGTCGACGACGAGAAGACGACCAGTCGACGAGGAGACGACGACGAGACGGGACGACGACAAGACAACAACGAGACGACGAGACGAGACGACTACAGGAGGAGACGAGGACGACGCCGAGACGACCAGACCAGAGGGGACGAGACGAAACGACACGTGACGTGTAGAGACGTTACCAGACGTGCCGTGACGAGACTAGACGAGAGGAGACAACGACGAGACGACGAGACGACCACGAGACGAGACCACCATACGAGACGAGACCACGACGACGCGATGATGGGACGAGACGACGACGAGAGGACGACGAGTCGACGACGAGAAGACGACCAGTCGACGAGGAGACGACGACGAGACGGGACGACGTTGAGACAACAACGAGACGACGAGACGAGACGACGACAGGAGGAGACGAGGACGAGACGAGACGACGAAGAGACGACGAAGAACGACGCCGAGACCACAACACGAGAGGGGACGAGACGAAACGAGACGTGACGTGACGTGTAGAGACGTTACCAGACGTGCCGTGACGAGACTAGACGAGAGGAGACAACGACAAGACGACGAGAAGACCACGAGACGAGACCACCTTACGAGACGAGACCACGAGACGAGACGACGACGCGACGATGGGATGAGACGACGACGAGAGGACGACGAGACGACGACGAGAGGACGACGAGACGACGATGAGACGACGACCAGACGACGAGGAGACGACGACGAGACGGGACGACGACGAGACGGGACGACGACGAGACGGGACGACGACGAGACGGGACGACGACGAGACGACAACGAGATGACGAGACGACAAGACGACAACGAGACGACGACGAGACGAGAAGACGAAGGGCCGAGACGAGACTACCACATGACGACGACGGGAAGAGACGAGACCATGACGAGACAAGACGACGGCGAGACGAGACGACGAGACTAACAGACGAGATGACGAGACGCGACGACGAACAGACGACGATGAGACGACCACGAGATGAGACGACGAGACGACGATGAGACGAGATGAGACGACGAAGAGACGACGACGAGAGGACGACGAGAGGACAACGAGAGGACGACGAGATGAGACGACAACGAGACGACTACGAGGCGACGAGGAGACGACGACCAGACGACGGCGAGACGACGAAACCAGACGACGAGACGACAAGAGATAACCAGACGAGACGGCAAGACGACGAGACTAGACGACGATGAGACGAGACGACGACCAGAAGAGATGACCAGACGAGACGAGAAGACTACGAAACAAGACAACGACGAGAGGAGACGACGAGGCGAGACCACGACGAGATGAGACGGGACCACGACGAAAGGTACTGTGACGAGACGAGACGAACCGTGACGCAACGTGGCGAGACGAGACGTGACGAGGCGAGTGTAACGTGACATGACGAGACGGAACGAGACGAGACGAGACATGACGCGACAAGACGTAACGTGACGTGACGAGACGTGACGAGACGAGACGGGACGGGACGTGACATGACGATACGTTACGTGACGTGACTAGACGAGATGCGACGCGACGAGACGAGACGTGCCGTGACGTTAGGTGTCGTGACGTGACGAGACGAGGCGAGACCAGACCTGACGTGACGAGACGAGACGTGACGTGACGGATCGGGACGGGACCGGACGTGACGTGACGTGACGAGACGAGACGTGACGTGACGAGAAGAGACATGACCAGACCTGACGTAACGAGACGAGACGTGACGTGACGTGACGGGACGGATCGGGACGGGACCGGACGTGAGGTGACGTGACGAGACGAGACGTGACGTGACGAGAAGAGACGTGACGTAACGCCACCTGACGTGACGTGACGAGACGAGACGTGACGTGACGTGACGAGACGTGACGTGACGAAACGTGATATGAAGTGCCGAGACGAAACGAGACGAGACGGGACGCGACGGGACGGGACGGGAGGCTACGCGACCCAACGCAACGAGACGAGACGTGACGTGACCTGACGTGACGTGACAGGACGAGAGGAGACGAGACGTGACATGACGTGACGAGACGCGACGTGACGTGACGAGACCAGAGGAGATGAGACGTGACGAGACGCAACGAGATGTGACCTGAAGAGACGTGAGATGACGAGACGAGATGCGACGAGATGCGACGCTGCGACACGAGACGTGACATGACGTGACGTTAGGTGACGTGACGTTACGTGAAGAGACGAGCGAGACAACACGTGACGTGACGAGACGACACGAGACCTGACGTGACGTGACGTGAAGAGACTAGACGAGGCAAGACGTGACGTGACGTGACGGGACGGCACGGGACGGGACGGGACTGGACGTGACGTGACTTTACGTGACGGGACGGGACGAGACGAGACGTGACGAGACGTGACGAGACGTGACGTGACGAGACGAGACGTTACGTGACGTGACGGGACGAGACGAGACGAGACGTGACAAGACGTGACCAGAGCAGACGAGACGACACGCGACGCGATGGGGTGAGACGAGAGAGCACGCGCAGAGACGTGACGTGACGTTAGGTAACGTGACGTGACGTGACGAGTCGAGACGAACTGTGACGTGACGAGCCGTGACGTGACGAGACGAGACGTTACGTGACGTGACGGGACGAGACGAGACGAGACGTGACGAGACGTGACATGACGTGACGTGACGAGACGACGAGACGAGAAATGACGAAACGTGACGTGACGGGACGAGACGTGACGGGACGTGACGGGACGAGACAAGACGAGACAAGACGAGACGTGACGAGACGAGACAAGACGTGACGTGACGATACGAGACGAAACGCGACAGGACGAGACATGACGTGACGTTAGGTGACGTGATGTGACGAGCCGTGACGTGACGAGACGGGACGAGACGAGACGAGACTTGACGAGACGAGATGCGACGCGACAACACGGGCCAAAACGCGACGAGACTAGACTGAACGTGACGTGAAGTTAGGTGACGTGACGTGAAGAGACGAGACGTGACGTCACGAGACCAGATGAGAAAAGACGCTACGAGGCGAGACGTGACATGACGAGACCTTACGTGACGTGACGCGACGAGATGAGACGTGACGTGACGAGACGGGAGAAGTGACGAGACGAGACGAGACGTGACGACACGAGACCAGACGAGCCGAGATGAGACGAGACGTGACGTGACGTGACGTGACGTGACGGGACGGGACGGGACCGGAACTGACGTGACGTGACGTGACGAGACGAGACGAGACGGGACGAGACGGGACGACGACGTGACAAGACGATGACCAGACGACGATGAGAGGAGACGACGATGTAGGGAGAAGAGGAGACGACGACGAGACCACGACGAGACGACAACGCGACGACGACGAGACGACGACGAGAGGAGGCGATGACGAGACGACCAGAAGATGATGAGTCGAGACGACGACGAGACCACGACGAGACGAGACGACGACCAGACGACGATGAGACGAGCCGACGACAAGAAGACGAGACGGAGACTAAACAAGACGGTGACGAGACAACGACGACACGACACGGGACGTGACGAAACGAGACGTGACCTGACGTGACGAGACGAGACTAGACGAGACGACGACGAGACGACCACGAGACGAGACCACGATACGAGACGAGACCACGACCAGACGAGACGACGACCAGACGACGATGGGACGAGACGACGACGATACGACGAAACGGGACGACGACGAGACGAGAACACGAGGATACGAGACGTCCAGGCGACGAGAAGAGACGAGACCACGACGAGACGAGACCACGAGACGACGACGAGACGAGGTAGAGACGAGGATGAGACGAGACGACGACCAGACGACGATGAGACGAGACGACCACGAGACGACGAGGAGACGACGACGAAGAGACGTCGGCGAGATGACGACGAGATTATAACTAGACGAGACGACTACGAGAAGACGACGACGAGACGAGAAGAGACGACGAGATGAGACGACGAGACTAGACGACGATGAGACGAGAGACGACCAGACGAGACAACGACGAAACAAGACGACCACGAGAGGAGACGACGAGACCAGACGACTAGACGAGACCACGACGAGACGACGAGACGACGACGAGGCGAGACGACGACCAGACGACGAGATGAGACGAGACGACAGGACGAGATGACGACCAGACGACAAAGAGACGACGACAAGATGACGACGAACGACCACCAGACGACGAAGACACGACGACAAGACGAGACGGGACGAAAAGAAACGCGACGTTACGTGACGTGTCGTGATGAGACTAGACGAGAAGAGACCACGACGAGACGACGAGACGAGATGACCAAGATACGAGACGAGACCATGATACGAGACGAGATCACGACGAGACGAAGATGGCACGAGACAACGACGAGTCGATGACGAGAAAACGACCAGTCCACGAGGAGACGAAGATGACACGACACAACGACGAGTCGACGACGAGAAGACGACCAGTCGACGAGAAGACGACGACGAGACGGGACGACGACAAGACAACAACGAGACGACGAGACGAGACGACTACAGGAGGAGACGAGGACGAGACGACGAAGAGACGACGAAAAGACGACGACGAACGACGCCGAGACGACAAGACCAGAGGGGACGAGACGAAACGACACGTGACGTGTAGAGACGTTACCAGACGTGCCGTGACGAGACTAGACGAGAGGAGACAACGACGAGACGACGAGACGACCACGAGAAGAGACCACCATACGAGACGAGACCACGAGACGAGACCACGACGACGCGATGATGGGACGAGACGACGACGAGAGGACGACGAGTCGACGACGAGAAGACGACCAGTCGACGAGGAGACGACGACGAGACGGGACGACGACGAGACAACAACGAGACGACGAGACGACGACAGGAGGAGACGAGGACGAGACGAGACGACGAAGAGACGACGACGAACGACGCCGAGACGACAACACGAGAGGGGACGAGACGAAACGAGACGTGACGTGACGTGACGTGTAGAGACGTTACCAGACGTGCCGTGACAGGACTAGACGAGAGGAGACAACGACGAGACGACGAGAAGACCACGAGACGAGACCACCTTACGAGACGAGACCACGAGACGAGACAACGACGACGCGACGATGGGATGAGACGACGACGAGAGGACGACGAGACGACGATGAGACGACGACCAGACGACGAGGAGACGACGACGAGACGGGACGACGACGAGACGACAACGAGATGACGAGACGACAAGACGGCAACGAGACGACGAGACGATGACGAGACGAAACGATGACGACGACGATACGAGACGACGACGAGACGAGAAGACGAAGGGCCGAGACGAGACGACCACATGACGACGACGGGAAGAGACGAGACCATGACGAGACAAGACGACGGCGAGACGAGACGACGAGACTACCAGACGAGATGACGAGACGCGACGACGAACAGACGACGATGAGACGACCACGAGATGAGACGACGAGACGACGATGAGACGAGACTAGATGAGACGACGACGAGAGGACGACGAGAGGACGACGAGAGGACGACGAGATGAGACGACAACCAGACGAGTACGAGGCGACGAGGAGACGACGACCAGACGACGGCGAGACGACGGCGAGACGACGACGAGACCAGACGACGAGACAAGATATAACCTGACGAGACGGCAAGACGACGAGACTAGACGACGATGAGACGAGACGACGACCAGAAGAGACGACCAGACGAGACGAGAAGACTACGAAACAAGACAACGACGAGAGGAGACGACGAGACGAGACCACGACGAAAGGTAATGTGACGAGACGAGACGAACCGTGACGCAACATGGCGAGACGAGACGTGACGAGACGAGTGTAACGTGACATGACGAGACGGAACGAGACGAGACGAGACATGACGCGACAAGACGTGACGTGACGAGACGTGACGACACGAGACGGGACGAGACGGGACGGGACGTGACATGACGAGACGTTACGTGACGTGACTAGACGAGATGCGACGCGACGAGACGAGACGTGCCATGACGTTAGGTGACGTGACGTGACGAGACAAGGCGAGACCAACCGTGACGTGACGAGGCGTGACGTGACGAGACGAGACGTGTGGTGACGAGACGAGACGTGACCTGACCTGACGTGACGAGACGAGACGTGACGTGACGTGACGGGACGGATCGGGACGGGACCGGACGTGACGTGACGTGACGAGACGAGACGAGACGTGACGTGACGAGAAGAGACGTGACGTAACGCCACCTGACGTGACATGACGGAACTTGACGTGACGCGACGAAATGAGACGTGACGTGACGAAACGGAACGAGAACGGACGAGACGAGACGTGAACCGACGAGACGTGACGTGACGAGACGTGACGTGACGA
>CM060969.1:34285329-34447829 GCA_030765045.1 Tenodera sinensis | reverse complement strand
TTCATATAAGTTTCTTGGGAAATTAATATTTATGTAATCAATTAATAGAAAAGTTAAAGGTAAAAAATAATGGTAAAAAGGATTTTGAGTAAAAAATATTAAAATATCTCCTGAATAAATATATTTTAACTTAATAAACCAGAATTGTATAAAACATAGTGCAGATTGTTCTTTCTCCCCTTGACATGTTAAAATGTTGTAGAAGTGTTTAAAATAAAATTATAAACATATGTCCTAGCATATTTGTAGTCTTTATGAAATAAAAGATGAACCTGAAGGAAACTTAGGACACAAAAGTACACCTAAGCGACGAGAAACTAAGTTGTTTTGGGGATACTATTTTAAAGCATCCTGTTATAAGTTTCATTCATTTCGGCATAGTAAAATGATACTCAATACCAAAACTAGGTTAAGTTTATGACAAATCTCTTATTTAAAATTATTATTTAAATCAATGTTTTATCAAGAATTATTCACCAATCTAATTTATTCTTTCTCTATCGTGTTCATACGCAGTAGGAAGAGAAGCTATTGCATTCCATCCAACGATTTGATAGCAAGAATTCACCAGAAATACAAGTTTTGAGCTCCCCTTAACCAAACAATTATTTTTA
This sequence comes from Tenodera sinensis, assembly GCA_030765045.1. Classification (NCBI taxonomy): domain Eukaryota; kingdom Metazoa; phylum Arthropoda; class Insecta; order Mantodea; family Mantidae; genus Tenodera; species Tenodera sinensis. The sequence goes on along the minus strand of CM060969.1, from coordinate 34,447,215 downwards.
GAAAAAGGTCCGCGCTTGTTGTGTGTGTTCGCGCGTGCGCGTGTGTGTTTAAGAGAATGTGAACAGCATAACTATAAAACGAAACGTGGAAATTTTTATTTTTTCTCAAAAATGGCTGTAACGATTTTTATTAAAATACCATAGATTAAAAATATTCACATAAAAAATAAAATGTATGTCCTGAATTTTCTGGGAATAGCCTTTGAAGCCCTGTTCATTCGAAAGGAATTTTGCATAATCTTGTATAACTGCATACGTGAAGCAATAGACAGCACAAAAATGTAGATCTCTGTAAAATACATAATTTATTTCAAATATATTTTTCTGTGGTATAGGTCATTTGCGAGATATCCGTTATTAATTGTTCCAATTGTTCAATTCTTTTCCCGCGTTTTTAAAGTGCTGCTGAGTTTCAGTTGTTTCACACGATTGCATGGAAACAGTATGGGATTTTAAGACCAGCATATAGCCAACAGTTGTTCAACATTTGACTAGCGATCTTCTTTTTGCATCTTAAACGAAATATGTAGTATACTCATTTGTGAAAAGGTGTATTTAGATTAAAATTAAGTATGAGCGAAGGGTTCTGGGTTCGATCCCCGACCGGCGGTGGGATTTATTCTCGAACCAACTATTATTTCCTATCTTTCCCAGGAAGAAAAATCGTGTATGCGAGTTTACAACTATTGCCGATAGGCAAACTTTTCCAAAGATAAAAGACCGCCGTTGTGGCCATTGCAGTTAAAGGAGAAGGACAAATGAGAAAAAAAAATGAAGTAGAAAAAAGTAAGCTTTCGTAAAATTAGTACAAACGATAGAGCACAGAGAAAGTAAGAATATAAGAATCAGACGTGTATCTGAAATTGTACATGAACTGTTTAAATTAAATAAGGATTAATGCGTCTTCTTCTCTTGCTATTTATCCTTTTACGCCCAAGTGCTTGAAATTAAATGTAAACAGTGACATCGTCTGGGTGCAATACTCGGGCTACGATGGAGAATAACTTGCTCTCCTCCCTCCCTCTCTCTCTCTCTGCTTAGCATCGCTCAAAAGCGACATTGTGGAGAAATACTAAATTTGGTATTTAATTCAGCATTTTCCAAAGGTGCGACAGGAAGACTTTCAAGAAAATCTCTCAACCTCAAATATACTTTACAAGTTTAGCGATTTTTATTAAATCAACATATGTGAACAAGGGCGCTGGGGTGGTTCACTGATTTCGTTTACACCTCTCATGCTGAGGTTCATGGCTCGATTCCCAATCCGATTTTAAATTAGCCCTGTCCAAACCTTCACCTCTAACTAGCTCTTGTGAGTTATCCAATGCCCAACGCAGTTCGAAGTCCACATCTTCACCCTGCCATCGGAGGTAAGGGACTGTCCTCTAAGTGCCTCTACCTGAGGTTCAAAGGTCGTAGACCGTATATGAAGAGCATTAGAGACGACGATATATTTGCTTGATTAATAAAAATTCACATTCTGAGTTTTCTGTCATTCTGACTTTTTTCCCGTATAACTGGTAAACCATAACAGATCAATAAGAATTTACTACATAAAAGACATAAGCTTGTTGAAATACACAATTTATGTCAATGTTTCCTGTAGCATTGTTCATCTAGGAATATTCGTTGTTGCAACCTTGAAGATTTCCCAGGTTAAAATGTCTTGTAGCATCTGTAGAACATGTTACACGATTCTTATTTTTTGGGAATAGACTCATTAACAATAAAATCTGACTGACAATATACGAACAACTGTGTTTTGTTTTCTGTATTGGACGCAAACCCCCATATTGCTTAAATTATTTGAGAATGTTTCTAGCCATAAGGAATTTACGACAAGGAACATATGAACGCAAAAATAACGTCTTTACAGCAGTACTATAATATATGTATATAAGGGATTTCATGAAGTTGTGATCAGCAAAGAAAGCTATGTGAGAGTGACAATTCTTTTCCTTTCCTTTTCTAATTTCTCTACTACGTATAGTAAAGTAGAGGAAGTATTGCATTCCATCCAAAAATTCGATGTCGAGATTTTACCGGAAATATATATTTTGAGCCCCTATGATTGGGGGAAAAAAATAAAATAAAAAATAAAAAAATAAAACGTTTTTAGAAAAAGGTCCGTATGTACGTCTATCTGTTGTGGTCTGTGGAAAGTACAGTAACTCAAAAACGAAAAGCCGGTTAAAACCAAAGTTGGTATTTAAGTTTAATGTCTTTCAAGGATTTTGAAGACAATTGTTCCAACCGAGACTACCCTTTACATGGAACATTTTTCAAAAATTTTTATTTTCTTGAAAATGGCTCTAACGATTTTGATTAAAATGTCATATGTTTGAGACATTTTTATGAAAAATGAAATGTATATTTTGAATTTTCTGACTATAGCCCATGAAGTCCTATTTACTCTGGATGACTTTTGCATAACTGGTAAACCGTAAGAGATAGACCAAATCTTACTAAACAAAAATTTAGATGTTGCTAAAACACACAATTTATGTCTGAATAACATTTTTTGTAGAATGAATCATTTCGGAGTTATTCCTCGTTATTTCTGTAAGTTTTGGAGAACTTGTATTTCTGTCAAATGGAACATCGCTATCCATTTTTTTATATGTTAAACGTGCGAAGAGAACGGAGTTTGAAAGCTTTAAAATATATGACTATCGCTCAAAGCCTACTGTATTTCCATATTTCCGTTCACGTGCAAGAATACGAGCAGTTAAGATAATTTCTGCAAATGTTTATCACAACTAACACGAAGAAGATAGAAGAATAATAGTTTGTAAGAATGCATAGTACAAGAGTAGTGAAAGTCATGTGAGTACAACACGTCAGAATTTTTAAATTTATTTTAACATTTGAATGAATCTTTTGTCTGCACAAGAACTTTCACCTAATTGAACAATCAGCCAAAAATACATTTCTATAGTTTTATTTATAAGAAATTTGAATAAAGTAAGGGCAATCTTTGAAATTTTCGATTACCATATAATTCAAAATAAAGATTAGGGTTCTTATGGAATTTCTAACGTCACCTATGATTTTGTCAACTCCTGTTGAATAACTGCAATATTTTGATCACGAGATTTAAACAATGCAGACTTCTACATAAGGGGTCGAAAATATGATAGCATAACCTTACAGAGTTTTAAGGGTGCTTATAATTTTCGTTGGGTCCTATACATAGCTTACGAAATTTCGTCTACATAGGACAAACAGTGTGTATGTTAGGGGTTGAAAATAGGGATTGAATGTATGTACATTTTTTACGGTTTAGAGAGTCCAAGTGTACTCATAAACCAGTACTGCACTGTAAAACCAGTGAAATATGTGATAAATTTTATTAAGTTAATGATAACAGCCATAATCGCCCCTAAAATGAATACATTTTAAAATATTTTAAGCCTTCTCATTTACCCCTTTGACCTCGAAGTCATTAAAAATGTACCATATTTGCAATAATGTGTAGAGAACAGCCTCTGATATCCATATTAAACGAAACAGAATTGAAAGTCGGCACATGAATATGAAAAAGACACCCCTAAATCTCCAGTTTTCAAATGTCTGGAAATATATGTATAGCCTGTGACAATCTACTGAGTGATCAGCATGGAGCAGAACAGGTTTCATTGCTCTCAGGCAGCCGGCGGTTGCTGCTTGCTGTGCGCGCTGAGCGGGTGACAGCGCGTCTGCAATAAATGTACCACGGTTTGTGATGTTAAGTTGTCCAAGCATTTCTAGCACCTACCTCTTACTAGGATATCGGCCATTAGTTCCCTCTCAGAAGTTAATAGCAATTTCCTGATGAATGTTATTTTTAAGTTCTATTATAGGCTTTAAAGGATCAATAATTTTAAATAATAATTTGTATTATCCACTCTTTTGCGATTTATATTTCCTTGTATGCCTATATGAACTTAAGTCATTATTAATTTAGTTTTAAAGTTGAATAATTCATACTACAATGAAAGATTTCCTAAAAGCTAAAATAACTTTTAAACTTTGTTATACTTTTTACAGTAGTTAAACGTTTAGATATTTTGTGCTCTGGATATACATGATTTATTATTCTATTTAAAACTGATGATCCAGCCAATAACTACTCAATATTCCAAAACAAAAGTAAATAAAAAAACGGATCATAAGACCTCATAAAACAATAAAATAAGTCAAACAATTCCCATGGTCAGCGGAACTATTAGGAAGGTGCAACTCTTTTGGGAAAATATATGCATTGTTATGTTAAATTCACAACAGAGAACGTTATTGGTTAATGAAAAGAAGATAATTTCCAAAACCAGGTATCACATACATAGTTGCGCGGAGTTGTACCAAAGCCCTCGGTCACGTTGCGCCACTCAACGAAAGGAATGCCACGGTCATTAGATGACGTAACTGTGCATCTGAGTCAGTCCTACCTGGACGTGCCCCCCCCCCCCCCCCTCCTACACCAATGGGAAATAGCTTCAAGTCCAGCGTGGAACCTCCGTTATGTACTGCGGCATAATGCCATCATTTCATGGCCAAGGATTCAACAAACGATGACATGCCTTGTTTTGCTTTCTCTTGGTATTGAACTTGGCATGTATTGTACCATCATTATTATTATTATTATAATTTACTTGCTTTCATTTTCAAAGAATGTACTTACACTACAGTGTGAGATCTAGAAGCAAAGTATCAAGTGTGCGTAACATCAAAAAGTCTGACGTGTTGCACTCACATGACTTTCTCTACTCTTGTACTATTCTTACAAACTCTTATTTCTCTATCTTCTTCATGTTAATCGAGATAAACACTGCAAAAATTAACTTATTGCATATTTTCTTGTAGCTGCAAGAGGGATATTGGAATGTAGTAGGCTTTGAGTAATAGTCAAATCTTTTAAAGTTTTGAAATTCCGTTCCCTTTGCACGGCCAAGAGATTAAAAAGTGAATAACGACCTTATGCTTGAGAAAAGTTTTACTAAGCTCACACACATAACAACTTAAGAAATATCTTCGAAATGGTTCACTCCACAAAAAATGCTTTTGGACAGACATAACTTGTGTGTTTTAACGAGATTAACAGTTTTTGTGCAGTAAGATTTGGTCTTTCTCTTACGGTTTGCTAATTATGCAAAAGTCATCCAGAGTTAATAGGACTACATAGGCTATAACCAGTAAATTCAAAATATATGTTTCATTTGGCATAAAAATATCTTAAACATAAGACATTTTAGTCAAAATCGTTAGAGCCATTTCTGAGAAAAGTAAAATTTTTGAAAAATTTTCCACGTAGAGGAAAGTTTGAAAGAATTTTCTTTAAAATCTTAATATCACAAACTTGAGGAATATTAAAATTAAATATCAAATTTGTGTTTTTTTTTTTTTTTGAGTTATTCTAGTTCACAGACAGACACACACACACACACACACACACACACACACACACACACACACACACACACACACACACACACACACACAGAGAGAGAGAGAGAGAGACACGTAACCTTTTTCTAAGACTTTTTTGGTACTACCCTTACGTACTATACGTAGTACAGAAAGTAAAAAACAAAACAAAGAAACCGGATTGTTTACAAGTGAGCAAGCATCGATCTGACGGTGCAGGCTTTCCGAGAGGTTCACGTTCGTACTCGTTGAAAACACACCATGAGGTCTAAGAAATACGAGCTAAATCATGATATTCGGCAAGTCACAAAACTTAACACACTAGGAGAATAATAATCCAAATATATTGCTCAAGAGCAGACCCTCTCGAACAAGGTCGCCTGAAAGTATCCCTCTCCACTCTAAGCAACTTTGACAACCAAGTTAACGCAGAACTTTAATTTTTGCTTTAATTTCTTCATAAAGGAACAACAAACGACATTACAATTTATGTGTTCTTGTGTGTGTGTGTGTGTGTGTGTGTGTGTGTGTGTGTGTGTGTGTGTGTGTGTGTGTGTGTGTGTGTGTGTCTATCTGTGGACAGCATAATTAAAAAACGAAATGTCGGTTAAAAACCAAAGTTTGTATTTAAGTTTAGCATTTTTCAAGGATGGGACACGAAGATTTTGAAGAAAATCCCTCTACCCTAAATTACCCTTTGCATAGAACATTTTACGAAAATTTTGATTTTCTCAAAAATGGCTCTAATGATTTTTATTAAAATGCCGTATGTCCAAAATATTTTTGTGGCAAATGAAATGTATATATTGAATTTTCTGGCTATAGCCTATGTAGTCCTGTTTACTCTTGATGACTTTTGCATAACTGGTAAACCGTAAGAGATAGATCAAATCTAACTGTACAAAAATTAGTTAAAACACACATTTTATTTGTGGAGTTCACCATTTCCGAAATATTGCTTGTTATTACTTTCAAGTGTCAAGATCATGTACTTTTGTTTAATTAGAATCGTTATTTCTCTCTCTCTCTCTCTCTCTCTCTCTCTCTCTCTCTCTCTGTCTCTTCTTTTCGTTTCTCTTTTCCTACTTTCCATCATAAGCACTCCTTCAATTTGTTTTATATGTAACGTTATACAAAATTATTTTACATGCTTTTAAGATAAATGTATGAAAATGTTTTAATCTGATGTAGTGAATAAATTTTCAGGAATTGTCAACCGCTTTATTGCACTTCACGAGCGTCTTCCAAATGTATTTCTCTGTCAGCATAAGTCATTATACTGCCTGGTATTGTATTAAAAAGTATACCGTGTTACATTCACATGTCATTCTCTGCTAATTCTTCTATGAACTAATCTTATAAAGGTTTATTCTTTTATCTACTTCGAGTCCATCGAACAAACTTTCATTACACATACGAGAATACTCATTTCGGTGTAATATAAAAAGATACAGGAGGCTAAAGCAAGTCAGGTTCTTGAAAAGCTTCAAAATGTGAGGGCTTTTAAATTCCTTGGGCTTTGCATGGTCATAGAAATGATATAGATGGAGTGTATTAATCGTGGGTTGGACCTATAGTTGATGAGAATGCGAGAATTTTTGACAGAGAAAGAATAAAAGAATATCGACTTACCACTTGAAAAAAAAATCCAAGCATTTGAACATTTCAAACCAATAACAAAAAAATGTTTCTGAAATAATTGTCAAAAAGGTATTATTTGAGTTATTTGACATAAACTGTGTGCTTTAATCAGATCTATATTTTTATGCAGTAAAGCTTTGTGTATGTCTAGCTTATCAATTATACAAAATTCATTGAGAGCGAAGAGGACTTATAGGCTATTTGTAGATAATTCAGGATATGTCAAATACTTTAAGCAGATGGTAATTTTGAGAAAAAATAAAAAATCACGTTTTTCCACGTAAAAGGTAGCTTGGGGAGGATTTTATTCAAAATTCAAGTATCTGTCCTAGGAAAGTGATACTTAATTCCAACTGAGTTTTCGTTTTTGAGTTATGCTTGTTCACAGTGAGTCAGACATATGGAAATCTTTTCCGGTGAAATTTTGGTATCGATTTTTTGAGTGGAAGGCAACACTGCTTCTCCTTATTAAAGGTAAGCAGTAGAGAAAGTAAAATTAAGTCTTAATACCTGCTTATTATGCGAGCAATAAGTGAAATCCTCCAGTTTAGAAACTCCTCAATAGTATTAACAACAGTGTCTCAATCGGAAATGTAAGTTAATGAAATGTCAAACAAACCAATTCCTATCATTTTATACACTCACAAATTGTTCTAATAATTAATACTGTGAACATAAGTCTCAGTTGTGGGAAGTTACTGCTTCAGCGATACGTTAACCAGGGATTCTACATGATGAGTGTAACAAATAGGTCTAATACAATGAGGGGGTCAGTGCAACAGTGGTCTAACCATCTTTTCTAAATATGGAGAAAAACTGAGTTAAAGTTAAACACACCTGGTTCTTTTTAGGATAAGGAAAAGCTCATTTTAGTCATATTGATTGTTCACTGATACTTTCTCAGCTCATTAAACCACAATGCACTGATTAGTGCTAAAATATTTTTAATACATAACAGATTTTGTGGTGTGCTGCTAATATTTTTCCTCTGAGGGAAAATGTTAGGAGCTTCAGTTTAATCATAAGGAATGTGTTTTGGTCTAAACCATATAGTGGGAAGACAGTTCACAAGAAAACCTAACAGATGGTCTCAATATTGCAAATTGTGTATCGGGGAGGGTTAGACCACTGTTGCACTGACCCATTATTGTCAGTAAAGAACCGTTTCGCCGAAAAAAATGTTGTGTCGAATATTTGGTGCCACCTAACTTCTTGATGAATGGATGTAAATGGTTTATTATTTTACCAACTGTCGCGTAAACGTGTGAACAATGTTGTAATGCATTTCTACCTTAATTCGGAAGGATTGATCAAATCAGGAATTGATTTGTATAATAACGACGAATCCGCCATAATTTAGCGGATTATTTAGTGACGTGAGTGTGTATTAATATCAATACAGAGTCATCACAGCAACTTCTAACTTTATATAAAAGTAGTCCATCTGTACTGCGCCCGGGATAGATAGAACTTAAAAAGGTTCTACACACTCACCGATTGCAGCTAGGCTAGGGAACACAATAGCATAATATTACAACACCAACGAGTTAGTAGGAAATATTAGTCGCTACAAATGTCGCCCCAACGTGTGACTAGTGCGTAGAATAATTAATAGTATTGGACATGTTTGTTATTCATTATCTATGTAGAATCCCGGGTTAATGTATGGCCAAAGCAGTACCTTCCACACGGTATATTACATTATTTATATAAAAAGTTATTGTACTATTATGAAAAAATATAGAAAGACAAGAGCACAGTGGTTGGACAGAGGAGAATGATTTTCTGCAGTAATAGGAATTTATAAAAGACTTTGAATATTTCAATAAAGTATCTGAATAATAATAATAATAATAATAATAATAATAATAATAATAATAATAATAATAATAATAATAATAATAATAATAATAATAATAATAATAATAATAATAATAATAATAATAATAATAATAATAATAATAATAATAATAATAATAATAACTCGTTATGTTATTCATGATATATTTTAATATAGAAATAGCAACAAGTAGGTGGAAACAACGGTCCACTGTTTCGTCAGATAATCTTAAGGTGCAGTGCAGTGCAGTGCAGACAAATTGAAATGTATAGGAAGTGTAAAAGATAACTGAGCAAAGGGAAAAAGAGTATAGGGAAAAATGAATAATAATGACTAATGAGTCATGTCGGGTTGTCATAGGTCCTGGAGTAGCGGGGTTGTCCCGCATTTCAACAGCAGAACGTCTATCCCAGACGATAAACAAACTATTCGCTTTCTTTGTATTTTATTGTTACTTTCTCTATTGAGTGCAGTAAATAGGGGAAGTATACTGTACTCGACCCAAAATTTCGATGTCGAGATTTCACTGGAGATATATGTTCTGAGGCCCCCTTCAATCCAAAGAAAGCATTTTTGGAAAAAAGTCCGTGTGGGTGTGCGCGCATGTGTGTATGTGTCTGTCTGTCTAACAGTAAACAGCATAGCTCAAAAACGAAAATTGGGTAAAGAACCAAAGTTGGTGTTTACATTTAATATCTTTCAAGGATGCGACATGAAGATTTTGAAGAAAATTCACCCACCCTAACCTACCCTTTACACGGACATGTTTTCGAAAATTTTGAGTTTCTTAAAAATTGCTCTTAACGATTTTCATTAAAATGCCATATGTTTAAGACATTTCAAATGAAATACATGTTTTGAATTTTCTGTTTACTCTTGATGACTTTTGCATAAGTGGTAAACCGTAAGAGACAAAATCTTACTACACAAAAGGTGTAGATTTCTCTAAAACACAATTTTTTTCATATTTATTTTCTTTATAGAGTTCATAATTTCTAAGATACTTGTTATTTGTGTGAGTTTTGCAATACTTAAACGTTCTCAAATGAAAGGTCGTTATCCACTTTTTTTATCGCTTGGCCGTACAAAGAGAACGAAATTTGAAAACCTTCATATAGTGACTAGCTTTAAAGGATTTAACTATCACATAAGCTTATTGTATTCCCATATTCGCTTTGCACCTACAAGCAAATATGTAGTAAGATAATGTCTGCAAATATTCATCTCGAGTAACAGGAAGAAAATAGAAGAATAAGAGTTTGTAAGAATAGTTAGTACAAGAGTAGAGAAAGTCACGTGAGTGCAATACATAAGGTTTTCTTTTACATATATTATGAACTTAGCTACACTCCCAATATCCAGCTTTTGTGCTTATTTTTACATCTTAATGACGATTCTTACACGTATTGTAAATAATACGGATGACAATAACATATGTTGTGGTAGAGTTTTGCAAATTATAGCACTAAAAACTGTTTCTGCCATGAAGATGGAGTTTAACAAATTATTTTCTTGGTTAATTCCGAGGATTTCAAGCTCGTTCATTCAGTGTGAGAAGGTTGGCCAATATCTGCATTCTTTTCGCTATGTTTTATGCTTCGTTATCGTTAACTTTTCAGAAAACAATATATTTCCAGGTATAAATTTAAGAAATATACAGCTTGTGTGAATTTCTTAATTTATCCAATTGCAAAACAAAGAAAGTTTGCATGTACAAGTTTATTGCCAAGTATTACTCGGAGTGTTCCGCGAAACGAAATAGTACTGCATGTTTTGATAGGAACTACATATCTATTTCGGTGAAGCTTTGTAGTCTGAGACGTAATTTATATTTCGTTAAGTATTTCGCCTTCACCCCCATAGCGCAGTAATAGCACGCCTGCCTCTGGCGCGGGGGACCCGGGTTTGATCGCAGGTACCGGCGTGGCAATTTTCGCCCGGAGGTTTGCTTAGGGGTGCACACAGCCTCGTGATGCTGAGTAGCTATCCTGATGGAAAGGTGGAGTCCCTAAAAGGTCAAGTAGTTGCCTTGTGGTCGGGAGAGTCGGCGCGCTAACCCCCGCCGCCCCATACGTCATTCCTCCGTGGCCTTGGCTGCGGTTGAAGGACACAGCGACCGGGTGATAAGGGGAGGCGCCCTAGGGAAAAAAAAGTATTGCACCGATATGACATAAGCACGATGTGTAAGAATAGCCTTTAAGAATCCCTTGGATATCAGTGAACCACCGCTTGACTATATTATCGCTTCCGAGCACGTGATAAGTGGGTATGTCTTCTTCACGTTTAAACGCATTTTATGCAGTAAATATCAAGTCATTTTTTCCGGTTGTGGAGGATTCAGACCAAGATGTTACCATTAAAGTGCGGTCAAATATCGTGTATTTAATTAGGTTGTTTAACAAAATGATAGACTCTCAGATGGTTTGCATTTTTATTTTGTTAGCTTAGCTTTTGAAGTTGAACATTGTTTCATACTTCAACAGTTGGTACTAGTGATATAATGTCACGATGTGGTCAGTTGTTGTTTTAAGCCGGATTACTGTGCATGTTTAATAGAAATATACCTATTTATATCAGTATTATTCCTGAAATATCATAATAAATATCTCTCGAAGTTTTCAGCTCATTTAGACATTATAGACAATCTCAATCTCTTCAGCTAGGTAAAATCTATCTGTTGTACTCCCGTACTATAGAAAGGAATAATCGTAATCCTACTCATACAAAACGTGATATGGCTCTTTGGTATGACTCCTCTTACGTTAGGCATTCGACCCAAACATTCCCTATCCAATTTTATTTCATAGGAAATACATATTTGGAGTCCTCTAAATTCAAAATAATTAAGCACTCCGCATGTCAGTCAACACTTTGTGAACGGTTCACAAATTAAAACCCATAAAAATAACATATTTCATACTTAAGCATATTTTAAATATGCAAGGCAATGCTTTTCAGAAATGTTGTCCCATTCCAAACAATCCTTTTTCTTCAAATGACACTAACGATTTTATTAAAATATTGTCTTAGGGTTATTGGAATATACATATAAGTTGCCACGTCTTGATTTTCTTTCGATGGCCTGTTAAGTTCTATTTATTCTCACTAAATTCTGTATTACTGGAAAACCATTAGAATAGACGAAAATCTACGTATCAAAAACGCAGGTCTCATTAAAATATACATATGTAAAATTAAAGATTTTTGGCGTTAATCATTTCCGAAGTATTTACTTTTATTAGTTTTAAGTTTTATAATATTTTAAATGGTGTATGATGATGCAGAGAGTGTAATTGTGATGTCGACTTCGAACTCTGGTGTACGGTGTGTCTGTGGACGTCCATAGGGATGTTTGTCAGGACGTAAGCTGCCTGTTTCACTTGAACGCCTATGCAATCTTGGAAACTTTATGTGGGCTGGGTGACGCCTGTTGAGTAACGTCTTGATAGAGCCGGCAAGCCTTTCTTGCACTCCTTCGGGCTTCCCCTCAGATGAGAAGCATCCCGATGTACATACTCTGCATATGTGTACATTGTTCATTCTCACTAGACGACAACACTAATAATACTGTGAAGTATGAAACTACTAAACAGAATAATATTGTAAACGCTACTGTTGGTCAAAGGTATGGTGAAAGACCCTTACGCATTATCTAACAATTTAACAATTGATGCAGCATACAATTTGTAAACAACACTTCCTTTTTTATTTTCTCTACTATGTATAATAAGTAGGGGAATTATTGTATTCGACCCAAAAATTCGATGCCGAGATTTCACCGGAAATGTATTTTTGAGGATCCTTGAATAAAAAAGAAAGTATTTTCAATAAAAAGGTCCGCACATGTGTGTGTGCGCATGTCTGGGTCTATCTATTAACAGCATAACTCAAAAACAAAAAGTCCGTTATAAACCGAAGTTGATATTTAAGTTTAGTATTTTTCAAGATTTTTAAAAAAATTCCTCCATCCTAATCTACCCTTTACATGGAAAATTTGTCGAAAATTTTTATTTTCTCGACAATGGCTCTAACGATTTTGATTAAAATGCCATAAATATGTTTAAGATATTTTTGTGGCAAGTGAATGTAGGTATGTTTTGAATTTTCTGGGTATAATCCATGTAGTACTGTTTACTCTTGATGACTTCTGCAAAACCGGCAAATAGCAATAGATAGACCAAATCTTCCTATGCAAGGATTATTCACTTCGGGGATAATCCTTGTTATTTGTGTGAGTTTTACAATAATTAACCTGTTCTCAAATGGAAGCTCGTTATTCACATTTTTATCTCTTGGCTGTGCAAAGAGAACGACATTTCAAAGCTTTTATATAGCCAGCAGCTTTAAAAGATTTGACTATATCTCAAAGCGTACTGTATTCCCATATTCCCCTTGCACCTACATGAAAAATAGCAGTAAGATAATTTCTGCAAATGTTTATCTCCACATGAAAATAGAGGAATAAGAATTTCTTAAACTAATTAGTACAAGAGTAAAGAAAGTTAAGTGATTGCAACACAAACGTTTTTTATTTCTTGTTAATCATAGTACATGTTTTTTGAAACTATTTGAGTATACAGTTGTAGCTTCAAATCAACAGTTCAAAAAGAAACTCGTTATGTATATTTGTACTACAGTTGATATATTGAACACTCGGTATATTCTGATGAGAAACAAAAGAACCAACATTTCAGAGGTATGCAATTTGTTATACTGGAAAATTTCGACAAACAACGGCTAAAACGCAGTTAATGCTACAAAAAGAATTTAACAAAATTGCATTGCACAGTTAAAAATTCTCTAAACTCTTTCTTAAATACGTTGTATTTCATTCCTTGTGCTCATATTCAAATATATTTTAACCAAAATTAATATAGCTATTTTTATATAATAAAAAACAAACATGTTTTTATTTAAAGAAAGTTCGGTTGGGGAATTTTCTTGAAAGTCATTGTGTCGCATCCTTGGAAGATGGTGAATAAGTTTAGTATTCAACAAAATTTTCCTTTGGCACATACAAACGGACCTTTTTCTTAAAATATGCGATATTGTGTATCTGCAGTTGTCAACAGTATCCTCTCAACACATATGCATAGTACCTAGTAAAAAAGGAAATTTCGGTACCGAGATTTTAAGAGGAAATGTACATTTTGAGGTCTTTTGAATAAATAAAATATTTTCTCCACCACTTACCTATAGCAAATACAGGAAGTATTGCACTCCACCCAATACTTCAATTTTGATAATTTCGCCGGAAATGCACGTCTTGTGTGTGTGTGTGTGTGTGTGTGTGTGTGTGTGTGTGTGTGTGTGTGTGTGTATTTGGATTTTTAGAAAATGGTTTTAACCATGCTTATTAAATTGTGAAATATTCAAAATATTTAGTTATTCATGACAAATAAGATGCACATGGATGTTTAGTTTTCTGGAGATATCTTGTTCTGTGGAGGCTTCTTCATTCGGAAGGAATTTTACGTAATTTTGTACAACGGGTAAACCATAAGAAGCAGACAAAACTTTACCACACAACAAATGTAGATATTCTTAAAATACACATTTTATTTAAATTGATTTCTCTGTAGCATCAGTCACTTCCTAGATATCCGTTTTTATTGAATGTAATTTTTCAATATTTTTCTCGTTTTTTAAAGTGCTATCGCTGTTCAGTTGTCTTTGGTGATGTAAAGAGTATGAAATTGTAGAAGCCATGTACATCGATGTGATTTTAAACATACGACTGTCGATCGCTTTCCTCTGTATCTCTTGTATCTAGAACGAAATGTATAATTTAACTGTTTCTGCAGTAGGAAGAAAAATACGTCTTCATAAGTATAGTGTGTGTAAGTCACATAAAAATAACTGATATAGAGAAGACAAAGTCTTGCGAATGTAACAAAAGCATTAACCCAGTGAGGTTTCGATGTCGAATTTTTATTTGAATTGCAGCACAATAGGTAGCAGGTAAGTAGACTGGTAAGCCTTTGGTTTGAAAAGTCGGAACTCCAAGCAATGGACCAAAGATGCTGTCCGTTTTCATTTTATGAGTCAGCAAGTGAAAAGGTATTATTTAATAAAACAGAAAAGCAACATTTTATTGTTAAAAGCGAGTTTTGTGAGAAAGAATGAAAGCGAGAAAAAAGACTGCTGGAATGCCTATATACGTACACCCCTAATTACCGATGTGAAAAACTTTGTTCCCATTCATCTTTTCTATTCATTCCTTGAGCAGCAGTAGACTGTAGAAGTGAGTCAGTGTAGTCTGGGATAGAATTTGCATGGCAGAAGCTGGATGATTCATCGGACGGCTTTGGAGCCGGCTACCCCCAGGCGTGTCTCGTCCTGTTTTGACACGAACCCACTGGTCCTATTGTCAAACTAAGCCTGTCTATTTGCAATCAATGCTTCCTGCCTAATGAAGTGTTGCATTCCAAACAAAAACTGCATATCCAGTTTACTCCGGAAATACGCAGTCTGTTGTCTGAATCCAAGTGAAACCCTTTAGGAACAGAGAGAGAGAGAGCACTTCCCCTTCTCTCAAATACTACTAAGTGTAGGTACCTATAATTTTAAACACATATTCTTTAATGTCTTTGTAAACTTTTAACGTGGGCATTTTTAAAAAGGCTTCCTATATATTTATTTACCACATTTACACACTACATAAAATATACGAAATTTTTTAATAAATATTTTATTTTTTGAAAAAAATTGCATTATTAAAAACAACCGTACCAAAATACCCAAATATGTGTAGGGAAAATGTGGTAAAAGCTTCGTTTTTCTACTTATTATGGGAGCTGAGAAAAAGGTACGTTGTGTGAAAAATTGCAGTTTTCGGGAAATTGCTCTGAAAGTGGGGGAAACATTTCAGATCATTCATTAATACATCTCAGCACCATAAAAACAAAGTAACAACTAAAGCGAAACTAAATAAGTGTTATATATTGCATCAATTGTCAGATTTCAAAGATCAAGAATAAATAAAAAACACAATTTTGAAAGTGTTGATATTTTTGCTCGGTAAACCTGCTTAAGCTTGGCACGTTTCAAGAACAGACGTCAAAGATTTTATCTCTTCCTCAACCACTCTAAACAACCCTCTGCATATGTAAAAACTTCGTTTTATTTTCTAAAAGATTGTTCCATCGATTTTAATCATTTTTAAAATTGTTGTGGTTTTGGTCTGGTGAACAAAATTTCTTTTCTGTAAATATCCTATGACTTTCCCTTCATTTTGCGAAATCACACGAGACAGTTAAGGTTTAATTTAAGAAGCTGCAATAAATTAATACGTGATTTATATAAAATAAACTTTTGCATAACATTAGCAGTTTCCAAAATATTCGTTGTACGTTTTACCACACTGAAGTTAGAGCGGGAGTAAGGTGTTCTTTTCTATTTCCTTCGCATGATCTTGCTACTAGTAGAAAGCGGCTTGTGATATTAACAGGGTTTTATGTCTGCAGTCAGGTTCGTGTTGCTAAATATAGAATAATTTATATGGACACATTTATCGTGCATGGGAACGAACATAGCATATACACATGTATATGCATGTGCATTGTATGGCGTGGTTGATGTTCTCGTTTCAATGAGTTTGTGTGCGCCGAAAGCTTGAAATATGATACAGTTTAATCTGGATGTCTTGCTGAAAAACCATCATTAGTAAGCCTATATCAATATAAAATCTTTATAATCAAATATTTTGTATGAATAATATAACGTGGATGGAAAAACTCATTTTTGTGCAAAGAGTGTAATATGGTTACCGTTTGCAATGAGTGTACGTGTCAACCCTTAACACGATATAAATCTCAACAGGTTTGTTGAAGAGTAAGTAATTGCATTCTAGATTTTTAGAAAAAAATAGTTTGAACGCAATGAAATTTGGCAATAGCGCAAGTGGGCGAGGAATAAATCCAAATACTTTTCACACATTTGCAACTCTGTTTAGAGCACTTTTTTGTACCATTAGCTATTTCTGAGATATTCATTGTTATTACTTTGACTATTTCAATACCTACTTTTTCACTTTTGAAGTGTTCTTATCATTTAGTTGTTCCTGGTAATAAGCAAAAAGTATGGAGTTTCGAAGCTAGTACATAGAGACGCGCGCTTAAACATCTGACTTGCTTCAGACCCCTGTATCCCTCTTGTACATAAAAACGCTTTGACAACATTTACCTAGGCGTTTAGCTCGAGTAATACGGGGTGAACAGAAAAATAAGCTTTTTCAAGAAGATTTTGAGGAAACTAGTTTATTTTAATTATAATGTCTAGAAAAAATTATATATTCCATTTCAGATATTTCCATAGGTATATTTTAATGTTTGATTTGTATCCCGCCTTTAACTTCGATGGTCATACCGGCGACCTCTACTGCGGAATGTAATGATGTTCCTTATTTAACAGCGGGTTTTGAGTCTTTAGGGTTCTACATTAAATTCACACACACATTCACACTCATCCATACATCCAGACTCTGGGGAGGATGGGGAATAATCTTGGCTAGAGAAAAATTCCCAGTTACTTCTGTCACTGTTTAAGCAGATAAGCATACTACACACACATAGGGAACAGGGGAAGTAAAGTATTCCACTCAACAATTCTACACTGAATTTTCACCACTTTGACACATGACTGGTAGATGCACAAAATCTTACTATACCAAAAGTGTAAATCTTACCAACTACCTCTGTGTTAGTGAACCGTTTCCAAGATATTCGTTGTTATTTATTTCAAGTTTCTAATAATTACACTTTTCTAAAATGGGAAGTTGTCATTAGTCTTTTCTTTTTAAGTTCTGGACATACAAAGAGAATGAAATATCGGAGTTATCACATAGCGATCAATATTTGATAGCGTTTAAGTTTACTGTATTTCCTATTCTCAATAACAAGTATTGTGATAATGAGCAAAACTCACTGATTGCCATAATGATGCTACATGAGGTGGCTTATTTGATAAGATAAAAATGCCTTGTGTTTCTGTAAGGAAAAATGATGACCTTCACAGGTTTTCCAAGTTACGAGATTTGCTCAGCCAATTCCGTGCGGAGGGAGGAAAATATTAATTTTGGAACACATTCTTATCAGAAGATAGAAGGCAGTGACGTAGCAGTGAAGGCTAACGTAGACGTTAGTTCCATATCCGGTTCCGGTTGTACCTTATCAACACTCGAGAAATACCGGTCTTGACAACACCCCATGCTATTATCACTTTTCTTTTCATACATGCCTCTATTTCCATCTTTCATATGAACAGGAGAAAAAAGTAAGGATATTTCTTGATTGTGAAATTGTCCGTTAGCCCAATATTATATGTCACAGTGAAATGTGGCTAGGTCCATTAGTCTAAAGTTACCTGAAATTCGAAATAAATAAATAAATAAATAAATAAATAAATATATATAAATGAATAAATAAACAAATAAAGAAACAAACAAGTAAATAAATAAATTGCACATCCAGATACCAATTCAGATTTGACCTCGGAGCTTCAGGTATATGAGGCAAACATGCTAGTCCCATACCAGAAAGGTGAACATCCACTTCTTATACCTTATTACTTATCTCTACTGCGTACTTTCAGTAAGTATTGGAAGTATTGCATTCCACCCAAAATGTTGATAGCGAGATTTCACCGGAAATACATGTTTTGAGACCATCTAAATATTTGTTTAAAAAAAGACCTTATGTAGGTATGTCTGTCTGTGAACAGCATAATTAAAAAGTCTGATATGTTGTTGCACTCACATGGCTTTCTCCACTGTTTTACAAACTATTATTACAGACACTTATTCCTCCATCTATTTCATGTTGATTGAAATAAACATTTGCAGAAGTTACTACTAATTTTCTTGTAGATGTCAGGAGAATATGGGAATAAATGGGCCTTAAGCGTTAGCTGTTTTAAAGCTGGTTGCTATGTGATACTTTTAAAATTACATTGTCTTCGCATGGCCATGAGATAATAAACAACGCCATCAGCGAGTTACTTGTGCACTGACTATTTCTAATGCCATCAAATATATCGTGATTTTTGGCTAAGAGAATCTGCTATCACTTTGCTTTCATAGCAAAGGAATTCCTAAGATTAAAGCTAAAGTTTGTCCGTTTTTTAAAAAGTCTTTATGAAAAGTCTTGAAACATAAAAGTAAACGAATAGTATACGAACAGCCTAAAACAACATTATAACAAATAATAAATACAAATTAAACTTAAAATGAAACAGTCCTACGTATTTGGTTGAACGGTAATTCCTCAAAGTTCAATGCGCTGGACATTCGTAATTGAATGTAACAAATATTTTATAATTAATACATCGTCCAAAAACAGCTTTCAAGTGTTTCCATCGTGGTAACAAGCGCTTGGGATGAAAAGGAGAAACGAAAAAAAAAAAAAAAAAAAAAAAAAAAGAAGAACAATAACAATTTCAATTATAGAAAGGTGCAAGATCTCGAAACCTGAAAGCAGTAACCAGCAATATCTCGGAAATGGTGAACTCTACAAAGAAAATTAATATAAAATAAATTGTGTGTTTTAACAAGCTATACATTTCTGTACAGTAAGCTTTGCTCTATCTCTTACGGTTTACCAGTTATGCAAAAGTCATATAGAGTAAACAGGACTGCATAGGTTGTAGCCAGAAAATTCAAAATATACATTTCATTTGTCATACAAATATCTTAAACATGTGGCATTTTAATTAAAATCATTAGAGCCATTTTTGAGAAAATCAAAATTTTCGAAACATTTTATATGTAAAGGGTAGTTTCGGTTGGAGGAATTTTCTCCAAAATATTCGTGCCGCATCCTTGAAAGACATTAAACTTAAATACCAATTTTGGTTTTAAACCAACATTTCGTTTTTGAGTATTGCGTTCACAGACAGACGACAGTCAGACAGACAGACAGATAGACAGACAGACAGACAGAAAGACAGACAGACAGAAAGACAGACAGACACACACACCCGCGTGCATGGACCTTTCTCTAACAATGATCCTTTTGGATTCAGGGAGCCATAAGACATGCATTTCAGGTGAAATCTCGACATCGAAATTTTGGGTCAAATATAATAGTTCCTTTGTTTTACGCAGTGGGGAAAGTAAAAACCAACCCGTTTAACCTCTGTATAGGGCATGTAAGTCAATATTATTTAGTTAAATGTTAAATTATGGACTTTATAACAGACGATTGGAGCTTAGACGTTTTTTTCCTTAATGTTTTAATAGGTAACGTAATGTGCACGGAATTAAAGCGGAAGTTATTCATAGAGCGTTTTGTTTTCCTTTTCCGAAGGAGTGATTTCCCATGTGGAACAGCTGTTATCTCTCAAATACACCCGCAATATAACTTCCTTTGCGATGTGACGTGTAATTTTGTCACTTGACGTAGATTAGTTTCCATGAGCGATACGCTAGCCACTATGTTGTGACGCCAAGTTGGCTGTAGAATTTCTCACGGCTGTTTCTTGGCGTCATGCAGAATACCCTACACACACTTTACCTCCCACAAGCTCATCCATCCTATTTAACGAAATTCATCAAAACTTGCAATTTATCCCACGCATTACTTTGAAAAGACACTGAAACGAACGCAGGACGTAAATGAAAATGTGATGTTTAGCGCACACATGACTTTCTCTACTCTCTATTCTTATACTCTTATTCCTCTATCTTCTTCATGGTAATCGAGATAAACATTTGCAGAAATTATCTTATTGCTTATTTTCTTATAAGTGCAAAGGGAATGTGGGAATACAGTAGGCTTTGAGCGATAGTCAAATCCTTTAAAGTTTTGAGAAAAAAAAATGAACAATGATCTTCCGTTTGACTTAGGTCGAAGTATTCCAAAACTTACACAAATGACAAGGAATATTTCCGGAATGGTTCACTCTATAAAAAAAAAATTATTTGGACAATATTTATGTGTTTTGGCAAGATCTACATTTTTGGTGTAGTAATTTTTTGGTACAGTAATATTTGGTGTATCTCTTACGGTTTACCAGTTATGCAAAAGTCACTCAAAGTAAACAGACTTCATAGGCTATAGCCAGAAAATTCAAAACACGCATTTCATTTGTCATTCAAATATCTTCAACATCTGGCATTTTAATCAAAATCGTAGTCATTTTTGAGAAACTCAACATTTTCGAAAAATGTTCCATATAAATAGTAGTTTAGGGTGGAGGAATTTTCTTCGGCATCTTCGTGTCGCATCCTTGAAGGATATTGAACTTAAATACTACATTTTAAACGACTTTTCATTTTTGAGTCAGGCTATCCGCAGACTGACATGCACACACACACACACACACACACACACACACACACACACACACACACACACAGACACACACACACACACACACACACACACTCTCTCTCTCTCTCCTCTCTCTCTCTCTCTCTCTCTCCTCTCTCTGTCTCAAAACAAAATGTACGATAAATACCAAACGTGGTATTTAAGTCCAGAATTTTCCAAAGATGCGACAAGAAGAGTTTAAAGAAAATCCCCCACTCCATTGAAATATTTTCTGTATTTCGATTATCTAAAAATGACTCTATCGGTTTTGATTAAACTACCATATATTTAAGATAGTTACATGGCACACATATATTTACATGCACTAGATAGAAAAAATGTGCTTTCATAAGAATATTTGTAGAAGCTATAAAAATAAACGATAGTAAGTAGAGAAAGCAATGTGAGTTTAATACATCATATTTTTATATATCTGATGTGACTTACCTTTTACTAAGTTTAATTTTTTGTTAATGCTATTGAATTATTTTTGCTATCGATGAAATTAATTTTACAAATGCCACAAGCATTATGTTTCGTTCAATGTTTTTGTTTCTTCCTTCCTTCCTTTTTTTTGCCGCGTTTTGTTTTCTTTACCACATACTTGATAAAGGAAGCATTGGTTATCATCCACAAATTCGTTGTCGGGATTCCACAGGGAAATATTTGCAAATAGCAAGAAAGCGATATGGGAAAGAAACGGGGAAGAAAGGTGAAGGTGCTTGATCACAAAAGTACTTGATCACTCAAAGGATCCAATCCTCGGTTTTGCTCGTACTATTTAATTAATTTCGTTGCTGCATACCTCGATCAGTCAGCGACAGTCTGGTGCTAGCTCAGTTTGAACTTCCTTCAGTGTTACTAGTAGTTGAGGTATTGCTTCATTATTGGTGATTTTGATGAGCGAAATAACTTTCAATAGTGCGAAATACAGGAACAATTTAACCATCGAGAAACTTGGTTGAATAAGATTAAGGAAATCTTGGATGAAACTGACTTTAGAGAAATGTAGAGAGCCACTAAATTATTAGAAAGTGGTTTCTGGAAATAAATTTAATTAAAAATTGAAGATACATATTAAGGGCAAGAACTTTTAATTTTAAACATTCAATTATATTTACAGAACTAAAATTGTTTGAAGTATATTATATTGAACAAGGTGGCAAAGTGGCAAGAGAAGACTATGAATGGGCTAAAACAGGAGTTGACATTAAAATAGCTAAGAATAAAGGTGAATTTAGAAACGTAGATTTGCCTTCAAAAAGACAATAAATGACATAAACTGTTAATCCTCCATTGCATAGTGTTGCAGGATCCACATCGCTCAATGTCTTTCTCACATCCATCTCTTATTGTATAAATGATGTAAAGCAAAATAATTGTGCCCATATTCCTCCAAAACAGAAGTCAAGATAAAAATGGGAGCTAACACATACAGAGTGAGCACAAAGTTGTCATTCCCATGAATTAGCACTGCGTGACCGAATTGTAATTTAGAAAACCATGGTGAAGGGGATATGTTGGTTTCAGCAAGACGGAGCGTCTCCTCATTTTGCCATTTTGTTTGGAGAATATTTCAACCAGGTGTTTCCAGTACGCCGGATTGCCCGGGGACCGCCTTCATTACCAGCTCCACTTGACTGGCTTCCTCAAAGCTCGACCTAACGACACGTAACAATTCGCTCTGGTGATTCATCGAGAACGTTGCTGCAGAACAACGTTATAATACGATCGATGAATTGAAAGAAGCTGTGAGATTTACTTTCAGACAATCACTCCAGCAGTTAATGTCCTACAGAGCCTGGACATGGATTGTTTTGTGTTCTCAGCATAATGGATCGCGTACTGATGTTCTAGAAATATAGAGTATTACATTAAAGAAATGCACATTAAAGCAAACAGATGTGCATTAAGGCATAAAACACGTCTATAGTGTGTACCAGGGGTGGTTCCTCCGTACGTGCTACCGTGCTGCAGCACGCTAAACAATTTCAGAAATAACCAGATTTAAAAATTTTACAACACCCCAGTTGTAAACAAGCATTGATAATGTATAACATGACTTATTTATTACTAGATTGTGCTGGACAGACGCAGCGTGCGTCGTCCACAGCAGCACGGAAGAGCGTTGTAGGATAGCAATCCTCTCCCTTTCCCGCCTACTCTGCCTTTGCAGCATTTAAGACTGTACCGTGCTGCAGTCAGTGACGCACGTTCCGCTAGTCACCTTGCTTACGCGTTGTGCTATTCTCCCCTAAAGCACCCAAGTTAAATAAAACTCAAGGAAATGAATTCAGTGGACTCTCTGTTAAAGAATCCATTCTCTACTCGATCCTTTGAAGAAAAAATTAACGTTAAAACACTTGGAAGACCTACTCCTGATATTAGCATTGTTCAGACAGGGGAAGAGAAACTACTGTTACACAAGACGTTTTCATAGTGATATTTCTGTGAAGCGGTTTACCAGTTATGCAAAAGTCGTCCAGAGTAAATGCGACTACAGGGGCTATAGCCAGAAAATTCAAAATATACATTTCATTTGTCATAAAAATACCTCAAACATATGACATTTTAATCAAAATCATTAGAGCCATTTTCAAGAAAATCAAAATTTTCGAAAAATTTTCCCTGTAAAAGGTAGTTTAGGGTGGAGAATTCTTCAAACTCTTCGTGTCGCATCCTTGAAAGACATTAAACTTAAATACCAACTTTGGTTTTTAACGTTTCTGAGTTATGCTGTTCACAGACTGACAGACTGACACACACACACACACACACACACACACACACACACACACACACACACACACACACACACACACACACACACACACACGGACACGGACACGGACATTTTTCTAAAAATGCTCTTTTTTTTTTTTTTGATTCAGAGGGTCTCAAAACATATATTTCCTGTGAAATCTCGACATCGAATTTTTGGGAGGAATGCAATACATACTTCCCCTACTTACTAGTAGGGGAAGTAAAAATTAATGTTCATATGTTTGTCCTCTATGCGCTCCTAAACCGCTTGGCTGATCATCGCGAAATTCGGCACGTACATGTATATTTTCACCAAGAGGTTTCTGTGCTATCCATTTTACTATGTAGCATATTGTATTCCCATGGTTTTCTCTAATCTGTTTTGTTTTACATAACACATACACACACCTCCTTCTTTACTTTCTATAATTGAAATAAAAATGCAACTATTACATTAACACGGGTTTCTCTACTAATTTTCATTTTACATAACACATTCACATGTTTTTCTCTACTTGACCTTCATCATACAATCATACAATTTTCTATATGATTAAAATAGAAATGAAACATATTGTTGCATTCATACGGTTTTTTTCTATTCAGTTTTCTTAAATGAAGCACAATCACACTTCCTCCTCTATTCCCTTTTCTACAAACAAATTCTACAGTGCTCTATATGACTGAAATAGAAATGCAACGTATCACATTCACACGATTTTCTCTACTCACTTTTCTTCCTGTAGTATATACTATTGTTTAACAGTGAATTTGCATAGTGTCTTCGCCGCGTTTTTATATATTTATTTATACCCCTGGACAGGGATTCCTATTCGAAAACCAATCAATTTGCCGTCCCACACAACATACTAAGCGTAGTCGGTGTTTTTTGGGACATCCTGTATATACACAGGGTCACCTAAGTCTACATGTTGTAGGGATAAAGCGCTAAGCCACGGGCAATGCCGGATATTTCAGCTAGTAGCGTATAAAAGAACGTTAAGCCTGATAAAATGACCTCTGAGCAAAATTCAGCGGTCTTCACGCCCAATATACTTGCTGGTCAGTGCGACAAAGTCCATAACTTGATCTCTGTGAAACAGAGAGGATGCCGCATATCCCGTCCTTGAACAGCGTACAGAATCTCAATGGATACACATTTTCCTCGTTGGTACGCGAAATACAGACCTTGAATTGGACTCCGATGACAAATCGTAATTGCTTTATTACTAGGGAGTTTTACAGATTGGGAGGGAAGACACATTATGTTTTTATACAAGCATAGTTCTTTTAATTATGGACTATTTGCAAATTTTTCTTATTAGTTTCTCTACTGGTAAGTAGAGGAAGCATTGTATTCCACCCAAAAATTCGATGTCGAGATTTCACCGGAAATATGTTTTGAAACCCCCTGAATCCAAAAAAAGCCAATACCAACGTTGGTATTTAAGTTAAATATCTTTCAAAGATACAACACGAAGATTTTGAAGAAAACAGCCCCACCCTAAACTGCCCTTTACATAGAAAATTTTTCGAAAATTTTTATTTTCTTGAAAATGGCTAAAACGATTTTTATTAAAATGTCATATGTTTGAGATATTTTTATGACAAATGAAACGTATATCTTGAATTTTCTGGCTATAGCCTCTGTAATCGTATTTACTCTGGACGACTTTTGCATAACTGATAAACCGTTAGAGATGGACTAAATGATACCATACAAAAAATGTAGATCTTGCTAAAATACGCAATTTATGTCTGAATAAATTTTCTCATGGGGTTCAGCATTTCGGAGATATTCCTTGTTATGTATGTGAGTTTTGGAAAACTTAAAACTTTCGTGAAATGGAACATCGCTGTTCATTTTTTTATATGTTAAATGTGCAAAGAGAACGGGATCTCAAAGCTTTAAAAGATTTGACTATCACTCACAGCCTACTGTATTCTAATACTCCTCTTTCACTTACAAGGAAATAAACAATAAGATAATTTGTACAAATGCTTGTCTCAACTAACACGAAGATGATATAGGAATAAGAGTTTGTAAGAATGGTTAGTACAAGAGTAGAGAAAGTCATGTGAGTGCAACACATCAGATTCTTTTTCTTTGTTTCTTTCTCTACTACGTATAGTAAGTAGAAGTATCGTAATCGGCCCAGAATCTCGATGTCGGGATTTCACCGGAAATATATGTTTTGAGGCCTCTAAATAAAAAAATCATTTTTAGAAAAAGGTGTGTTAGTGTGTGTGTGTGTGTGTGTGTGTGTGTTTGTGTGTGTGTGTGTGTCTGTGGACAGCTTAACTCAAAAACGAAAACTACGTTAAAACAAATTTTATATTTAAGTTTAATATCTTGCAAGAATGCTACATGAAGATTTTGAAGAAAATTCCTTCACCCTAAATTTCACCGAAATTTTTTCGAAAATGTTGATTTTCTCAAAATGGCTGCAACGATTTTGATCAAAATGCCATGTGTTTAAGATATTTTTAAGGCAAATAAAACCTATATTTTGATTATTCTGGCTATAGTCTATGTAGTTCTGTTTAATCTTGATAACTTTTGCATAACTAGTAAACCGTAAGACAGACCAAATCTTACTGCACAATAATTTTTTTTCTTGTGGAGTGAACCATTTCGAATATATTCCTTGTTATTTGTGTGTTTTACAATACTTATACTTTTCTCAAATGTAAGGTCGTTATTCAATTTTTATCTCTTAGCCGTGCAAAGAGAATGGAATTTAACAAAGTTTTAAAAGATCTATCACTCAAAGCCTACATATTCTCATATTTCCCTTGACCATAGAACAAATATGCAAAAGTTTTGTCTCGACTAACATGAAGATAGAGGAAAAAGAGTTTGTAAGGATAGTTAGTATAAGAGTAGAGAAAGTCATATGAGTACCACACATATTTTTATGTTGCAGTTTCTCTGAGAAAATCTTTTATTAGTACATCAGTTATCACCATCTGTAATAGAGAAAATGGTAAACGAACGACTTTTGCGACTAAAGAACTAAGCATTCTGATGTAACCATAGTCATCGCGAAGGGGGGGGGGATCAAGGCTCCCCCACTCCTTGAAAATTGATGAATTTACTGTGCAGTCAATTACTATTAGTCTATTGTTTTAATTTTGATGTGAAGAACAGTTTTTATTTAATACAAATTAATGCACTTATCCGCCACAAGCACTATAAGCTTGAGCAGTTTTTGGCGACAGAATAATGAATTAATGTTGTTTAATTGCGAATTTATAACATGGGCCCTCCCCTGAAAAAAAGCCTGCCGACGCCCACGGTTGTAACTTGTTCTTCATCTTGGAATAAGCAGAAGGAAGATGTATGCGAAATACAACGGCAGGTTATAACATAGTTTATTTTGTAATTCATTAGTGCTGTCCAGGAGGCAAGGAGGTGATGAATATTCACAGCGTTAAACATCAAAAGTATTCATCGTATCTATATGTAAGACCGCAATGCCTATGCTTATTGCTCTGAGACATCTTCCATCGTTTGGTTTCTTGCACCATTGTGGCTCCGATACGTTCCAATCTATTGACCATCCTTAGACCTGTGTTACAGTATCACATTGCTGTGTCACAGAATGTGACAAAATCTCTGATCATATGATGTGGTCTCATTTAATGATGTTGAGTGTATTACAGTATGTCAAACCTTTTATCATGTATGTTGTCACAGTTATAAAATGGATACCCAGCAGTTAACAGCAAGTGCTGTAATTGTAAACGCAATTATGGTCATTACGTTAATACTAAACAAGAAAAGAAAGAAAAACCGTTATTTCTCCTAAATATTGGCTTCTCAATCCATTTAATTTCCTCCTGATATTGTTTGCTGAACATCTTTCCTCTCAGTCTTTTGATTCTGATGAAGGCCATGGAGTCTACAATGGCCGAAAGCTCAATGTTTATAAATCTGACACGGCTGATCACCCGTGAAGCCTTGAAAGCTTTAAGTCTTACATCTTTCATGTACTTCACTAATGGCTTCTGTTATGATTTTTACATATTTCCAGTCCTTTATTTCTGGTTTTATAATCTTTATGTTTTGAATTTTACAGCATTTTATGTGACTTACAATAGGAAATGAGAAGTTCGAAGATAGCCACTCATAGGCTCGCCTGCCTCCAATTTATTTATTTTTTATTATTATTTAATTAGTTTTGTAACTCGAAATACATCTTCTGATAGGCCTCCATTTTTCTCTGTTGTTACCGTGCCCCCTCTTCCAAATCCAATCTCTTCATTGCCTGTGAGAGATTGTCCTTTCAAGTTATTGATGGTCGTCCTCTCTTCCAAAACATTTTTCGGTTTTCTATCTTCAGGCATTCTTCTTACATGTTCATACCATTTCAACTGTTTGAATGTAATCTCATGCAAAGTGTGGACTGTGGCTCATACCGTTCACGTTACGGCCATATTCGTTTAAATGCCTAAGAAAAATATCTACGTTATGAGAGATATTTTCCTTATGGTCTATTCCGGGTATCCTCAGGTTGCGGGTGGCTAAGGAAGGCCTAGTCGGTGTCATGATTAGTGTTATTTTGGACTCGTTGTGACCCTGTCCTTGCTTGCACCCATGGTCCACCGGATTTGGTCAACTTTGCACTTCATCTCTTCCTCGCAGGATCACGTTGAAAGCACAAATGACCCGCTAGGGCCTATATGGGATGCTATGTTCCAGTTACCGAAGGCCTTTCCGTCTAACAACAAATCTTACACAGCTGACACATCACCACAAGGGAAAGTAACGGTAAGCTAGCTCATTTTAAAAGCTAAAAAGTTTAATTTCTGACTGACATTCAGATAGCTAAATTAGAAATGTCTCTGCATCATCCGTATATCTTTATCATCTCGTTGTTTCCTGGACAGCGTTAGTGAATTCTGTTACAATCCAGACTCGACCTGTTGTATTTCGCACACATCTTCCTTCTGCTTATTCCGAGACAAAGAGCAAGGTTACAACAGGAAGTTTGATTCTTTGGTTGCAAAAGTCGTTTACCTCGTGGGCATTAAGTTTTCCTGGGCGCTTCCACGTTGTACAGGACACGTGGGAACAATCCACAGGAAGATAGAAGTGTTTTTAAACGTGGTGCAACAAATATTACACATTCTCTGCTGTGCAATATCAATAACTACTGCGTCATTTTATGAAGATATCACAGGAATTAGTCGAGAACTCGAATATTAATCAGATGATTCATCAGTTCCTTAAAACATGAGAGCCACCCATGGGTACCTTTTGCGCGGTGAGTTTCTAAGTTCGGCATTTTGGAAAGATGCGATACGAAGGTTTTTGGGGAAATCTCCCAACAGCGAAAAGCAGGGTTTGAACACAAGATCGCAGGTTTTTAAGTGTGCTTAAAAACGACAGCTCTATGTCAGTAGATTTATTGGCATGTAAAAGAACTCCTGAGGGACACAATTCCGGCACACCGGCGACGCTGATATGATCCTGGCAATTGACAACGTCGTTAAACAACAAAATAGTTTTTTTTAAGTCACCATTCAGTTATTATTTGCCATCTCAAGCAAGGTGTATGGAATTTCACAGACCTATGTAGTGACTAACAGCCAACTTTTTAAGTGATGTTATTAACTGTTTTTCACACAAATTATGTGCAGGACAAGATAGAAAAAATAGAATTAAACTGAAAAATACAATGTCATAACCTGGAGTTGAACACTTTTCGTCCGCTTGCTCTAATCAATTGAGCTACCATGGCAACATGGTAATGGTTAAACTACGAAGCCCGTGACAAACTAATTGCAGATTGTACGTCGTTAGGAATCAGTTGGAGAATTTAACTTATTTGATTAGAGCAACCAGTCGGAATCCGGAAGATATGTGGCTCAAATCCCGGCTATGGCATTGACTTTTTCAGTCTAATTCCACCTTTCCGTTTTTTTAAATATTTATAGGACCTAAAGACAAATAGGAATGCATAGAGATTAAACTTCCAGCCAGGACTAATACCCAGGTTAGATCATATTACAAATATTTTGAAAAGTTTACTTTTAAGTCATTCAATGAGATGTATTGACCACTAGACTACGGGGAGACCCACTCAGAAGTTCCACTTTAATTTCATTAACCAACTATTGCTAACGCAAAATTTAATGACAGGTGGCTCAACACAAAATCCAATCGCCTTGCGGTGTTGTGTTGTTAAACATGTTGTGAAATCAGCTGTAAACCCGGTGATACACATATCATTTGCACTCACAAAGTGTATTTGCACAACAGGAAAGAGAATATAATGGTGAACTATCAGCAGCCATTAAATTTTGTGTTTGGCATAGTACTAACTACGTGAGACCAAACGTGTGCAGTTGCGGCAGACACCTAATTTAATGGCGGCTGATAACACCACTATTATTTTCTTTCCTGATTTACAAATAAATTTTGTGGACCCAAATAATATTTATATCGCCGGCTTTACAGTGTGGTTTCACAGCGTATTTAACTACGTATATAAGGCCTGGCAAACCACTGGTTGAATTTTGTGTTGACCAGCTCCTCCTGCTACCCGCCATTAAATTTTGTGTCAAAAATAATAAAATTGCGGAGCGAGCCGTTTAATCAGTGTTGCCAGCCACATGTAAAATGATAATTCCGTCCCCCTCTAAAAAACAGTGTTTCCATCATCCCTCATTTTAACACTGTTTTAATGTATATAATATTTTTACATTCTTTACTACGTATAGTGTAGTAGGGGAAGTATTGTATTCCACCCAAAAAATCGATGTCGAGATTTCACCGCAAATATACGTTGTTAGATCCTTAAATATATATATATATATATATAAAAAAAAAGCTTTTTTAAAAAAAGGTGCATGTGTGTGCGTGCGTGTGTGTGTGTCTGTGTGTGTGTGTGTGTGTGTGTGTGTGTGTGTGTGTGTGTGTGTGTGTGTGTGTGTGTGTGTGTGTGTGTGTGTGTGTATGAGAGAGCGTGTCAGTCTGGACAGCATAACTCAAAAACGAAAAGTTGATTGAAAACCAAAGTTGATATTTAAGTTTAATGTCTTTCAAGGATGCGACACGAAGAGTTTTAAGAATTCTCCACCCTAAACTACCTTTTACAGAGAAAATTTTTCGAAAATTTTTATTTTCTTGAAAATGGCTCTAACGATTTTGATTTAAATGCTATATGTTTGAGGTATTTTTATGACAATTGAAATGTATATCTTGAATTTTTTGACTATAGCCCATGAAGTCCTATATACTCTGGATGACTTTTGCATAACTGGTAAACCGTAGAAGATAGATAAAATCTTAATATACAAAAAATGTAGATCTTGCTAAAATACGCAAATTGTCTAAGGCCTACTGTATTCCCACATTCCCCTTGCACTTACAAGAAGATAAGATAATTTCTGCAAATGTTTATCTCGACTAACATGAAGAAGATATAGGAGTAAGAGTTTGTAAGAATCCTCAGTACAAGAGTAGAGCAAGGCATGTGAGCGCAACACATATTTTTATTATTTACATATTTATAAACAGGTGCAATGTGTAATGATTCCAGAAAACAAAATTGAGAGTGCAGTGCTTCAATATTACAATTACGCACATATTAGGGGGCTATCAGCCCCTTGAGCCCCTAGAAACGGTTATATAGTTGCTAACATATTTTCTGCCGATGAAACGATATTTGAATGCCTGAAACAATATTTTTGTCTATAGAAAGAAACGCAATCATTGCAGGAGAAAAAGTGATTCGTATGTTGCAATAGTTCAACGTGGCTCGCATGTCACGGGCAAAGGGGAAAGCTAGAATTTCTTCCTATTTGGAGTATGAGTAACAAACTGCCGGGAAACCCCGGTCCTACTTCATCCCTCAGCTTCCTCTTGGATTGGTAACTATTGCAATCGATATTGTTATTGTTGTCGTTATTATTATTATTATTATTATTATTATTATTATTATTATTATTATTATTATTATTATTATTATTATTATTATTATTATTATTATTATTATTATTATTATTATTAATTATTATTATTGTTGTTGTTGTTGAACATAATTTTTTCCCGTACATGTTAGTTGGCTATGGAATTAACAAAGAAAGTCGTTCGTTTTCAAGGTCACATAACGGATTCTAAAATTAAGGAAAACTTCGCACAAAAATCTGATGTGTTACACTCACATGACTTTCTCTACTCTTGTACTAACCATTCTTCCAAACTCTTATTCCTATATCTTCTTCGTGTTAGTTAAGATAAACGTTTGTATAAATTATCTTATTGCTTATTTCCTTGTAGGTACAAGTGGAATATTAGAATACAGTAGGCGTTGCGCGATAGTCAAATCTTTTAAAGCTTTGAGATCCCGTTCTTTTTGCACGCTTAACAACAATGTTCCATTTCACGAAAGTTAAAGTATTCCGAAACTCACACACATAATAAGGAATATCTCCAAAATGGTTCACCCTACAAGAAAATTTATTGAGATATAAATTGTGTATTTTAGCAAGATCTACATTGTTTGTATAGTATGATTTGGTCTATCTCTAACGGTTTACCAATTATGCAAAAGTCGTCCAGTGTAAATACGACTACATAGGCTATAGCCAGAAAATTCAAGATATACATTTCATTTGTCATAAAAATACCTCAAACATATGATATTTTAATCGAAATCGTTAAAGCCATTTTCAAGAAAATCAAAATTTTCGAAAAATTTTCCATGTAAAGGGTAGTTTAGGGTGGGGCTATTTTCTTCAAAATCTTCGTGTCGCATCCTTAAAAGACATTAAACTTAAATACTAAATTTGGTTTTTAACCGACTTTTCGTTTTTGAGTTATGCTGTCCACAGACTGACAGACACACAGACACACAGACACACAGGCACACAGACACACACACGGACCTTTTTCTAAAAATGCTCTTTTTGGATTCAGGGGGCCTCAAAACATATATTTCCGGTGAAATCTCGACATCGAATTTTTGGGTGGAATACAATACTTCCCCCTACTTACCAGTAGAGAAAGTAAAAATGGAAACCAGAGAAAATATACAGATAGAACTAAAATATTTGATATGGAATAGTTGCATGACTCTCTCTAGCCATTGTCAACCAATTGCTTGACATTTTTAAGAGGAAGTCCTCCATTCCACACAGTTCAATTCGAATCTTGGGTAGGGTAAGTTCCCTGGATAATATTTCTTCCTCTTTCCCCATCTCCTCTTCTAGTTCTTCCTCAGGATAAGCTTTACGAACTCCCGGGCTCATTCACTTCAGTCTTTTCATTATGGCAGACACAAATTTAATGACTGATGATGGCTGACCACTTCATGATCAGATTATTCTCTTTCCTATTGTACAAATAAATTTTGTGGGCGCAAATTATATTTATGTTACAGTCTTTACAGCGTAATTTCACAGCTTGTTTAATTATACAACACCAGAAGGCATGGCAAGCCTCTGATTGGGTGTTGTGTTGGCTAGCTCCTCCTGCCACCCGCCATTAAATTTTTATCTGCTATAATTGTCTCTGTACGAATTATAAAAAATATGATGTGTTGCACTTACGTGGCTTTCTCTACTCTTGTACTAACCATTCTTACAAAATCTTATTCCTCTATGTTCTTCATGTTAGTCGAGATAAACATTTGTACAAATTATTGCTTATTTCCTTGTAGGTGCAAGGGGAATATGGGAATGCAGTAGGCTTTGAGCGATAGTCAAATCTTTTAAAGCTTCTAAATTCTGTTCTCTTTGCACGGCCAAACTGATAAAAAAGTGAATATCGACCTTCCGTTTGAGAAAAGTTTAAGTACTGCAAAACTCACACAAATAAAAAGGAATATCTCCGAAATGGTTAAATCCACAAAAAATGCATGTAGACATAACTTGTGTGTTTTAACAATCTACATTTTTGTATAGTAAGATTTGGTCTATCTCTTTCGGTTCACCAGTTGTGTAAAAGTGATCAAGATTAAACAGAACTGCATAGGCTATAGTAAGAAAATTCAAAATACACATTTAATTTGCCATTACAATGTCTCAAACAGATGGCACTTTAATAAAAATAGTTAAGAGTCATTTATGAGAAAATCAAAATTTCTGAAAAATGTTACGTAGTAATTTAGGGTGGGGGAATTTTCTTCAAAATCTTCGTATGCATCCTTGAAAGATATTAAATTTAAATACGAACTGTGGTTTTTAACCGACTTTCCGCTTTTGAATTATGTTCACAGGTCTCATAATATATGTTTTCCTTGAAATTTCGACATCGAAATTTTGTGTCAACTGCAGTACTTCCCCTACACACGTAGTAGAGAAAATAAAAACATTATCACTTGAAAAGCTAAACAGATCATTGATATATGTAGCTTTTTTCTATACCCTCTCACGCTAAATGCTATAAACTTTTACATATAAATGCTTTAATTTGATAATACCATGGTAATTTACATTTTTAGTGTGCAAGGAATTGAGTCAACGAATTATTTTGGATAAAAGAAGTTGGTATGCGCTAGATACCAGCTCAAAAGAAATAAAAGAATGTACCTGCCTTTTACTGCTTCGAAATGCAAATGACGAAATTTCTGGGAGCAAAATATTTCTCGAACTGCCTAAGTTAAATTTGTTATTAAAAATTATATGTTTTTAAGATAATTACTATGCATTTCTTTTCTGCAGCAAGTTTTTGTCTCTTTCTTATTCTTTCTCCGTATACATCTCCGAAAGTTAAAGAAATGCATTGTTTCGTAACGTGAACATCTCACAAATAACTATCATAGTTTAATCCAACTTCTTAGTAAGTTCTGCGAGGAAGAGAGAGAGACAGAGAGAGGGGGGGGGGAGAACTTTTCATCTAAATTTTACTTTCTGTGGGTTTAATTTCCCGAAAACCACCCCCTTGCATCCTTAGGACGATGCGTCTGCGAATTTTGACCACAAATCACCAATGTCATACAATTTAATTCTTCTATAACTAAATATTGTGGGCAGTTATTATTTTTAATACATTTTCGCAACGGGGGCATTTAATCCTTTAATTAAGGGAGTTTTAAATAGACATACTAGTCATATTCATATTCCTTCTATTCCTCAATCTGTGCATATTTCCGCATTTGGCAATGAATGTTTACTTCATTTACTATTTACGTTTGATAAGTAGAAAAAGTATAGTAGTTCATCCAAAAACCTGATTCCAAGATTTCACGAAAATGTATTTTGAGGCTTCCTGAAATCAAAAAAGAAAGAGCGCTTTTTTAGAAAAGGGTCTCTGTGCGCGAATGAGTGAGTGAGTGAGTGAGAGAGAGAGAGAGAGAGAGAGTGTGAGAGTGATTGAGTAAGTGAAAAGAACTGCTAACTCAAAAAACAGAAGCTGCTTGAATAACAAAGTTGGTATTTTACGGTCAATATCTTTCAAGGATGCGACAGAATATTAAGAAAATTCCCCAACTAACGATTATAAGCAAACATTTTTGTTACTTTTTATTTTCTCAGAAACAAGTGTAACGATTTTGATTAAAATACCAAATGTTTAAGATATTTTCATCTTAAATTACATGTATTTTGAATTTTCTGCAAATAGCCTACGAAGTCCTCTTCATTCTTAAAGACCGTTATATAATTGATAAGCCGTAAGAGATACACAAAAGTCTTACTTCTATGTAAAGTAAAAGTTTTTGCGACAGCTATTTTCAAGATATCTTTGTTATGGCTTTGATCTTCAAATACACTTTTGTAAGTCTAACTCTCTGTTCGTTTTATCTCGTGGCCTTGCAATGCGTGGAATCTCAAAATCGTCGCATGGCGACCCGTTTTTTAAAGATTTGAACATGGCTCTAGCCCGCTGAATCCTCTTGTACCTACAGAAATGTGTAACAAACCCATCTCTGCACAGATTTATTAGTTATTACACTTGAAAACTTTTGCAAGAATAGTTTCTATGTAGAAGAGTGGTAGTAAAAAACATGTGAATGTAATGCATAATTATATTATATTATATTATATTATATTATATTATATTATATTATATTATATTATATTATATTATATTATATTATATTATATTATATTATATTATATTATATTATATTATATTATATTATATGGTATGGTATGGTATGGTATGGTATGGTATGGTATGGTATGGTATGGTATGGTATGGTATGGTATGGTATGGTATGGTATGGTATGGTATGGTATGGTATGGTATGGTATGGTATGGTATGGTATGGTATGGTATGGTATGGTATGGTATGGTATGGTATGGTATGGTATGGTATGGTATGGTATGGTATGGTATGGTATGGTATGGTATGGTATGGTATGGTATGGTATGGTATGGTATGGTATGGTATGGTATGGTATGGTATGGTATGGTATGGTATGGTATGGTATGGTATGGTATGGTATGGTATGGTATGGTATGGTATGGTATGGTATGGTATGGTATGGTATGGTATGGTATGGTATGGTATGGTATGGTATGGTATGGTATGGTATGGTATGGTATGGTATGGTATGGTATGGTATGGTATGGTATGGTATGGTATGGTATGGTATGGTATGGTATGGTATGGTATGGTATGGTATGGTATGGTATGGTATGGTATGGTATGGTATGGTATGGTATGGTATGGTATGGTATGGTATGGTATGGTATGGTATGGTATGGTATGGTATGGTATGGTATGGTATGGTATGGTATGGTATGGTATGGTATGGTATGGTATGGTATGGTATGGTATGGTATGGTATGGTATGGTATGGTATGGTATGGTATGGTATGGTATGGTATGGTATGGTATGGTATGGTATGGTATGGTATGGTATGGTATGGTATGGTATCGTATCGTATCGTATCATATATATATATATATATAAGCTGACAAAATTGAAAGAAAGAAGAGAGAAGGCGAGAGAGGAGAGAAAGAAAAAGAGAAAGTAAGAAGGAAAAATAATAATTAAGTTGCGACAATTGTGCTCATAGGGACAGAACACGATTCCTGAATAGAAGTACGTACAAATATTCCTGGGAAACCCTAAGCGTCCTTTCCTCCAATTTCCTCGTTTGGTAATCGTTTTGCTTTAAATTGCCTCTCTTCCTCTGATATGATATGCCTTTGTTATCTCTAATTTCCCAAACATGGAAACTACGCAGGCCGCAAACATACGCATTTTCATTCATTAAGACCACTAATATCGTCAGAGGAGTGAAAGCTGATCATTTTTACTTCTTCTATCCGTTTTGCCTATAGTAAGTTGAGAAAGTATTGCATTCCACCCACAATTTCCTTATACAGAGTTCTCATTGAAAATACACGTACTGAGGTTCCCCGAACAAAAAAATCTGATATGTTGCACTCACATGACTTTCTCAACTCTTGTACTAACCATTCTTACAATCTCTTATTCCTGTATGTTCTTCGTGTTAGTTAAGATAAACATTTGTACAAATTATCTTATTGTTTATTTCCTTGTAGGTGCAAGGGGAATATTAGAACACAGTAGGCTTTGTGCGATAAAGCTTTGAGATCCCGTTCTCTTTGCACACTTAACATGTAAAAAAATGAAAAACGATGATCCATTTCACAAAAGTTTTGTTTTCCGAAACTCACACACATAACAAGGAATATCTCCGAAATGGTTCACCCTACAAGAAAATTTATTTGGACATAAATAAAGTCGTCCAGAGTAAATACGACTACAGGGGCTATAGCCAGAAAATTCAAGATGTACACTTCATTTGTCATCAAAATATCTCAAACATATGACATTTTAATCAAAACCGTTAGAGCCATTTTCAAGAAAATCAACATTTTCGAAAAATTTTCCATGTAAAGGGTAGTTAAGGGTGGGGCTATTTTCTGCAAAATCTTTGTGTCGCATCCTTGAAAGACATTAAACTTAAATACCAACTTTGGTTTTACCGACTTTTCCTTTTTGAGTTATGCTGTCCACAGACTGACAGACGCGAGTAAAATAGTACCTAGTAATTAGGATGCGAGTATCATAATTTTCATACGAGCATGTTAATTGGCATTACGGTCAGATTTCATACTGCTATTTACCCTATCTACACTCGAATGCGTAGTAGTGCATAGTGTTTAAGGGCCCGTCGACAGCTAGGTCATTTGGGCTCTACGCTCGACCAAGTGTCTAATTTTGAAATATTTATAAATTATTTTTAATATTCTACGCTTACCTGGTTCAGTAAGCACATTGACTTTACCTTCGCAGTGAAACAGCTGGCAGAGTTGCGATATGTGCGCAACATTATTCTGATCTTGATCTAGAACATTTGATTTCAAAATTGAGTAATGAGTCCAAAAGTTGATGGTTTGACACTTTGCGACAATTCTTCGAAATACACCAGCAATATATTTTCTGAAAATGAGGTTATGCATTTTGATTTTCTGCAGTTCATGAATGGTGCATACCATTTTTCGCACATGTTTCATAATTTTTGTGGCAATAAATTATTAGCCACATCGTTGCCTTTGTACAAATTTCTGGCGTGCTCGAATTTTTACTTTCTTCTAAACTCGCGCTAGTTGTTCTTCGATTGAATATAGTTGCGCTTTCTTTCTTCTGATTGGTGAAAATCTGTACTTGGATGTAGAGGTGCAATTTAATGCGGACCACATGTAAGTGCAGCTACAGATTTATAATTAACTAAATTTAGGCATGCTGGAGCATAAAAGTATTTTAAAATACAATTCACTACAATACAAAGAATACCTCGTAATTGTAAATACCACACAAAAGTTGTCATGCTAAGATCTACTTTTTTCCCTGGTAGGTTTTCTCTATCCCTTATGGTTTACAAGATATATAATATTATGCAAAAGTCATTTCGCAGAAAATTAAAGCTAGCATTTTACCTGCCATGCAAATAGCTTAAAGGTGTGGTATTTTAATCAGAATCGTTAGAACAATTCTTTTTGTTAAAATAAATAACTATAAATTGATCCATGCAACCTAGTTTGGGGTGTGTTGCCTAGCGTTTGGAGGATGCCAATATTTCCTTCTTTAGCTATGCCTTCCACACACGCGCGCGCGCGTGCGCACACACACACGCACACATACATACACACACAGACCTTTTACTAATTTTATGCTTGACTATGCCATAATGTAACGCTTATACGCTACTGTGATGCACCTCATAACGATACTCTTCATAACGATACTGGTATCCACCAATCAAAGGTGCACCAATTCATCAATCAAAAGAGCAGCATGTGGCAATCAATACTTTGCCTTCTGCACAACTTCCCACGCAGCTAAAGGCGAAACTGTTGATTCTCGTATGTGAAACAAAACTACTCTGCTTATTTAATAATCAGTGCTAATATTGCAAATAATATTCTAATAAATTCAATTTGTCTTCTGTTTTTGAAATTCTACATTTTTAAAGATTAGATATAGCATATATACTCTCTGTATCATTTGTCAAGGCTATCATAGCAATAAAATCTATAGGCGCAACTATCGTCTATCGTATGTACAATCGAATAACAAATACATGATTAAACTGTCGACACCAGTGACAACATGCAGCGTAGAACATTAAAAAGATTTTATTAATGATTTAAACTTGGCTCATGGTAGAACATAAAAAGTCGTATGAAATTTGAGTAGGTATAATGAGAATTATACTATTTTTGGAACCTGAAAACGTAGATATCAACTTTTGGGTGAAATACAATACCCCCTCCACTTACTGTGGGTAAATATGTTTTGAAAGAATAGTTTGTGAAAAAAATGGGAACAGAAAGCTAAATGAATGTAACGCATCAGATTTATCTCCCCATAAATAATTGGTATGGATCCAGAAAATACGAATTTTTGCTCTAGCAGAAGACTTACTTCCTGAGAGAATCATTTGTAGTTATTACGTCAGCGGTAACTCCGGCATGCAGGGAAAGAGATGGCGTGTGTGTCGCATTCCAGCGACATATGAGAAAACTCCAACCAACAGTGATAATCTCGAGCTGCTGTACATAAGGCAAAAACAAATTGAACGACTAACACAACACAGCTCACGTGAACCGGCTCTGATACTACGGCAAAGTATGAATGAAACTGTAACCTTGAGAATGTGTGGTTATGAATGGCGCGAGTGGAGTATACGACAACACAGCTGTTACTGCGGCAAGGTCAAGGACATGGCCTTGAAAACCGTCACGACCGGTCTGCACCAAGAGCAAACATGTGGTGTACTAAACTCCTATGACTTTCTCTACTCACTTTTCTACAAATAATTCTTACAAAAGGTTTTATTCTGTTTACTCCTTGTTAGAGCACATGAACTTCAACACATATTTTATGGTAAGGTATAGTAGGATACTGTCGCTATGTCATGTCTTCAAAATTTCATGACCGCGAATAAAAAAGTAAAGAATAACGACTTAGTAGTTCAGAAATGTGTAAGTATTTTGAAAATTCAAACAAATCACAAGTAATTTCTCGGAAGAATGTGCACTTTAAAAATATGTACGTTGTGTAAAAGTAATCCACTATTTATCTAACGGCTATGCGCAGAAAATTCATTTGTCATGCAAATATTTTAATCATATATTCTAATAAAATTCGTTGGAGCCTTGTAAAAGATAGTTTGAAGGTGGAGGAATTTTCTTGAAAATCTTCACAATCTATCCTTGGCAGATGCTGAAATTAAATACCAAATGTTGTATTTAACGGATTGGTAGAAAACACACACGTGACATTTTTCTAAAACGTGTTTTTTCTTTGAGTATTGGGAGCCTCAAAACTTATATTTCGGTGAAATTCTGTATTGAATCTTTTAATGGAATGCAGTACTTCCTCTGGATGACGTTTGCACAACTGGTAAATCATAAGAGATAGACCAAATCTTACTACACGAAAATGTAGATATCGTTAAAACACACTAGTTATGTATGTATGCATTTTTTGTGGAGTTAGGCATTGCGGAGATATTCCTTATTATTTGTACGAGTTTTGCTTCAACTTTTCTTAAATGGAGGATCGTTATACATTTTTTTATATCTTAGCCGTGCAAAGAGAAGAGAATCTCAAAGCTTTAAAAGTTTTGACTATCACTCAAAGCCTACTGTATCTCATGCTTGCGTCTACAGGGAAATAAGCAATAAGATAATTTCTGCAAATGTTTATCCCAAGGAACACGAAGAAGATAGGGGAGTAGGAGTTTGTAAGAATGGTTAGTACAAGAGTAGAGAAAGTCATGTGAGTGTAACACATCAGGTTTTTTTTTTATTTTATCTCGTCTTGCAATTTGTGTTTTTCTCTGTGTCATTTATCATCTCTCAGTGGTAGCTTAGTTCTGATTTCTTCTAGTTCCT
Source organism: Tenodera sinensis (assembly GCA_030765045.1). NCBI lineage: Eukaryota > Metazoa > Arthropoda > Insecta > Mantodea > Mantidae > Tenodera > Tenodera sinensis. The sequence goes on along the minus strand of CM060969.1, from coordinate 34,405,924 downwards.
TCTTTCAGAAAAGGTATAAATAAATATATAATATGCATTAACAAATTGAAACTACAGTCCATTTGTTTTTTTCTTTATTTGCTTCGTAATTGAATTCACAAAACATTGTTGTTTTTACTGTCACTAACACAGTCTACAGACTTCTTGACCTTGTAACTCACGAATTCTCTGTCTTTCAGTTCTTCTCCCTCGAACATTGTTGAAACCCTCTCTCAATACCCATTAAACTGTTCCACTATCTTCCTTTTGACGGTGCCTACGTGCGCGTACGCACGCACACACACATCTACGCACGCAAGCGCACACACACAGCCACGGGAAAATATCGGTCTGTGTGTTAGCATGTGTGAGACTGCTGCCCGTGTGTGTCGTCCTGGAAGATACATCGATCGTCGCGAGTGACTGTAACGCCATAGTTAAATGTAGAATAACAGAGAAAGTGAAGAAAGACTCTGAAAGGACAGAGCAAGGTTATAAAAAGAAAAATTGTGAGTTGTGAAAGCCGGGAGACTGTGGATTGTGTTATCTACGAGAAGAAAACTGTATTTGTAGTACAATTTCAGAGCATAATAAAGTGGTAGAAAAGTGACCGGATCTGGATTTTGTCTTCTTTGTTATAATACATGCATACATACATATACATTCCACTTTTGAGTACCAAGTGTAATAAAGTTTTGTTTATCGTTTATCACAATAGCTTATCATAAGTAACGCAACGAGTGATTCTCAAACTATCGAGTCAAGAAGTGACGAGAGAACTTATCCAGAGAATTTGACTATCACGAGTTGCATTTATTAGTACTATTTCACAAATTAAAGGATGATAATGCCAATGAAATGTTTATAAATGCTATGTTGTAATTACTATCCTCTTAAAAGAAACATGTAGCTTGAATACATACATCAGCGTCCATTGGCACAGCCTTCAATATTCTCATAATGAAGCTCCAATGTTTACTTTCTCTACAACTAGAGGAAGTACCTATTATATTCCACCCAAAAATTCGATGTCGAGATTTCACCGGAAATATATGCTTTGAGGCCCCCTGAATCCTAAAAAAGCATTTTAGAAAAAAAGGTGTGGGTGTTTCAGTGTTCGTGTGTGTGTGTGTCTCTCTGTGTGTGTGTGTGTGTGTGTGTGTGTGTGCGTGTGTGTGTCAGTCTGTGGAGAGCATAATTCAAAAACGAAAAGTCTGTTAAAAACCAAAGTTGGTATTTAAGCTTATTGTCTTTCAAAGATGCGACACGAAGATTTTGAAGAAAATTCTCCACCCTAAACTACCCTTTACATGGAAAATTTTTCGAAAATTTTGATTTTCTTGAAAATGGCTCCAACGATTTTGATTAAAATGTCATATGTTTAAGATATTTGTATGACAAATGAAATGCATATGTTGAATTTTCTGGTTATAGCCGATGTAGTCCTGTTTACTCTAGATGACTTTTGAGTAATTTCTAAGTCGTAAGAGATAGACAAAATCTTACTATACAAAAATGTAGATCTTGCTAAAACACACAATTTATGTCCAAATAAACTTTTTATAGAGTGAACCATTTCGGAGATATTCCTTGTTATTTGTGTCAGTTTCGGAAAAACAAACTTTCGTCAAATACAACATTGTTCATTTGTTTGTGTGTGTTAACCGGGCAAAGACAGTGGAATCTCAAAGCATTAAAAGATTTGACCATCGTACAAAGCCTACTGTATTCCCATATTCCCCTTGCACCTACAAGGAAATAAACAATAAGATAATTTCTGCAAATATTTATCTCAACTAACACGAAAAAGATATAGGAATCAGAGTTTGTAAGAATGGTTAGTACAAGCGTAGCAAAAGTCATGTGAGAGCAACAAATCATGAAACATCTGCTGTTAATTTATAACTTCGTTCAATACAAAATTTTATCAAACTGATTCCAAACTTATTTCTTGTTGTATTCTGTTTCTGAGCTTTCTCTCTTCGAATTATTTCATGTATTGCAGCACCAAAGCGAAAAGCGAGAGTCAACCATATTTGACATTTGAATAGCGGCTCTGTTGCGTCAGTTTACGTCAGTTGTTTCTCTAACTTGATCAAAACATAAGAAAAGCAGAGGAGGTGATAACTAAATTTCAGAGGAGGTGGTAATTAAATGTGATAAATTTTTTGCGAACGAAGGCTGTCATTGGTTGAAATTGTTGTGCACATGATTGGTTGATTTCAACCAAGTCCCGTATGAGTTCTTTTTTTTTTTTTTTTTTTTTTTTTTTTTTTTTTTTTTAATAATTTATTAAAGGTCGATCAGCAGTTTCCCGCTTTACAAACCAGGCAGAACATAGACATAGAACGACACAAAAGAAAATACAATTACAAATAAATACACAGAAAATAACAGTACATAGAAAGGACAAGATGAGGTCAGCCCCAATCGGGCCCCTCTGTGACGATCTTATCGTGGTGAAAGAATCCAAGGTAAAGTTAAACTGCCATCTGGTTGTTTTGAGAAGGCAAGAGCAGGTCTTGCGGTAGTCGACTGCGGATTCTGGTAGGAACTGTTGTCTGACGACCAAGGGAATAGACGACTGCACCGGGAACTGATGGTAACTTGCTAAAGAAGGTCTGAGCTTGATGACGGATGAACTCCTCAATGGTAAGGACACCAAGTTCTCTGTGAAGTTGTGCATTGCGCACGAACCATGGAGCGTTCAAGGCGATGCGTAACACCTTGTTTTGGAGTGACTGAAGCCGCTTGAGCACGCCAGATGCAGCTCCACCCCAGACCGGACAGGAATAGGTCAGCAAAGGTCGGATCAATGCGGTGTATAGTAGAATGGCGGTATCACTTCGGATGGACGACTTCCTGGTGATCAATGCATATAGTTTTGATAGTCTGGCATAGGCAAGATTAAGTTTAGCATTAATATGTGCTCTCCAGGTGAGACGTCGATCAAAATGCACCCCCAGGTATTTCACAGTGTCGTCTGGGCGTTTCCAGGGTATTGCTATACCGTCTATGGTGAGGACTGGTGAAGGTCCAGGTCGACGGAGAGTGAAGATCATAGCTTCGCATTTTGACTGGTTAAGCACGAGACGCCAATCACGGAACCAGGAGGTGAGAGTATTTAATGCTGACTGAAGATTTTCGGTGGCGGTCAATAGATTCTCATCTGATACAAACAAGGCGGTATCATCCGCATATACAGCAATATGAGCAGAAGGTAAAGCAGGAATGTCAGCGGTATACAGAGTAAATAGGAGAGGTCCAAGTATCGAACCTTGAGGTACTCCGGCCAAAACAGGCCGAGGGGTGGATCGTTCAGAGCCCAGCCGAACTGAGAAAGTACGGTCGGAGAGAAAGCTATGGACGAGTTTGTAAAGATAGGTAGGAAGACCAAGATTTCGCAGTTTGTGGAACAACCCAGGATACCACACTTTATCAAAGGCCTGCTTGACGTCCAAAAAGACAGCCAAGGTGTGCTGCTTATTCTCAAAAGCACGTGCGATGTGTTCGGTGACTCGTAACAGCTGATGAGTAGTAGAGTGGTGACTCCGAAATCCAAATTGAAAAGTAGGTAAGGCAGAGGTGTCGGTTAGGTATTTATTGATTCGTCTATGAAGCAATTTTTCAAAAACCTTGGATAGTGAAGGCAGTAAGCTGATTGGGCGGTATCCAGAAGGAAGATCAGGAGGTTTACCGGGTTTATGGAGAACAATAAGATCTGCATGTTTCCATAGAGAAGGGAAATGGCCTAAACGTAAAAGAGCATTAAAGGCAGAAGCGAGGAAAGAATGCGCTTTTCGTGAAAGATTTTTCAGCGCGATGTTGGGTAGGCGGTCATGGCCAGGAGTTTTCTTGGACACCAATGTACGCATAATAGATCGGACTTCACCAGGGGATGTAAATTTGATGGGTAACGGGACAGTAGGATAGAAAAGAGATTGGTTGTCAATATCAGTATGACTGGGAGTAGACGCGGGATTGGGAGTGAAAGCATCCTGGAAGTGGTTGGCGAAGAGCTCACATTGTTCTTGAGGACTTACATAGTGTCTACCGGCGTTCTTCAATGGCGGAATTACCGTGGGCTCTCGGAGAATACGCTTGGTTTCCTTCCAGAGGGAATGGTCCAATGGCGAAATGGAAGAAAGATGGCGCTGGTAGCTCGTGAAGCGACGATGATCAAGAGCAGCTTTAACTTGTCGGATTAATTGGTTGAGACGAGAGCGTTGCCAGGGTTGCCGCTGATGCTGCCACAGTCGGCGCATATGGTTCTTAGCGCGTATCAAGCGTAGAGCTTCCACAGGAAGAGCGTCGTGAAAAGGTGTATACCCACGATTGCGACGTGGAGTGGAGTGTGCTGTCTGTAAAGCTAGAACAATACTGCAGGTGAAATGTTGAATCACATTGTCAGCATCGGTCACAGTTCGAAGTGGGAGGTTAGGGCATAGAAGGGCATCTAAACGACGACGGAACGTTTCCCAGTTAACGTGTCCTTGTATTAAGGAAGGGAAAAACGGAGAAATTGGTCTAGTGGCCTGAAATGTGGCTACTACAGGATTGTGATCCGAATCCAATTCGGGTAAGGCAGTCAAGGTAAGTGGGTGAGTGAAGTTCTTCAACAACGCTATGTCGAGAATATCTGGCAATATTTTGGGGTTGTAAGAGTAGTAGGTGGGAGCATTTGGAGCCAAAACATGAAAACAATGGTCATCCGCAGCCTGCTGTAGGCGGCGACCATTAGGAGTAGTAACTCGGCAACCCCATGATTCATTCTTGCTGTTAAGATCGCCAAGCAAGAGGACAGGATCAGGCGTAGAGAACAGGACCTGGAAATCTTGATTGGTCAACACTTTCGACGGAGGTTTGTAAGCAGCTATAACAGTGAGATGTTCACTGGCGTTAAGAGAAAGCTTAACTGCGCAGGCCTCGAGACTAAGCAGTGTAGGTAGGAAAAGTAGGTGATGCGGGAGATTACGCCTAATGATAATAGCGACGCCACCAGAAGCAACTACTGCTGCTCGATCTTCTCTGTAGATTTTGTATCCTGGTAAAGTAAATTTGTCAGTAGCAGCGAGATGTGTTTCAGAGATACAAGCAACATCAATATTGTGTCGGGATAGAAACTCAAGAAAACTTTGACGTTTCAACTTAATGCCATTGGCGTTCCAGTTTAGGAATGTGAGTGAAGAGATTCGAGGGGGGAGATCAGTTTCCATTAGAGAAAAGTTGCGTTATAAGTCTGGAAACAAAGGAAGTGAGTAGAGGCAAATAAGGTTGAAGAAAGGAAACAAGGGAGTTGAGAACTACAGAGAGAAAGGCGTCAGTGTCAGAAGACGGGGAAGTGGATGATACATCTGGGGTAGGAGAAGGAGAAGAGGTTGACTGAGAAGTTCTGTGAGGCCACTTGGGTGGTGGAGAGGCCGTGTGAGTCTGACCAGGAAGTGAAGGGAACACAGTTTCATTGTTAAGGGGTACAGACGGAGAGGACGGCGTCACCTTGGTTGATGCCGCGTTAGTAGGACTACGGCGTTGTTGTCTCTCTTTGAGGGCAAGAAATGATGGACAGCCCCTATAATTCGCGGAATGTTCCCCATTGCAGTTCACACATCGAGGTGGCACGGCCTTAGACTTCGGACACGCTGAGAAGTGGTGACTTTCAGGACATTTGACGCACCGTGATGGTAAATGACAGAAATTTTTGGTGTGGCCATACCGTTGACAGTTTGTGCACTGAGGAATGAGGGAGGATTTACGACGATGTTCCATAGAGATGATTGCATGTTGCAGACGCTTAACTTGAAAAACGCGCTTTGCGTCCTCAGTGTTATCCAATTCCACTACACAAAGTGGCATGGGTTGTTTGTTTTTGTGAAACAAGCGGACTACTTTTCTGATTGGTAACTTTTGGCCTATTAACTCCTGGTACACTTCTTCGTCGGTTAAGGAAAAGGGAACATCTCGGATCACAACCTCGAAACGTTTACTTCGCGGATCCTGAAAGGTATGATAAGGCAATCGGGCTTCGTCAAGGAATTTGGTGACAGAACGAAAATCGTCAGTAGTAGTGGTGTTGATTTTGAGCACCGTTCCACGTTGCTGTGTAGTAAACTCATGATGAGTGAGCGAGGTTAGGTCAGCTACTATTTGTTGATAATGATTGACATCGTGAAGAAAGATAGGGGGGATAGTTAGCTTGGAAGGTTCTCCAGAAATAGTAGGACTATGAGGATCTTCGTCCATAGTTTCTAAGGCTGCATACCTGTTGTGCACTGATGGTAGATCAACCACGTATTTGTGACGAATCCGCGCAGCGGACACCGTTAACTTCTTGCTCGGCGTTTGAAAGCTTTCCATTGACGGGGATTCAGAGTCGAAAGAAGCGTCGAGATTGCGCTTTGAAGCAGTCGTTGCACAAGAATGCACAGAAGGTGTAGTAGAAGGTCGCATGTTGGTAGTGGAACTATCATTCAGTGACGGGAGTCGATCTGAGGACGAAGATAATCTTGGCGCTGGGAACCCTGACATAACTTCAGGATGGTGAACAAGCTCCAAAGAAGAGCGAACCAACTGCCCAGTATCAGGCGCGAGAGCCATGAGATTGTAGAGCACTCACTAAGTTAATAACTTTTATGAATGAGACGAAAAAATCACAGGGAAAATAACGGCCTATTTGACCGCAACAGCACAGCACGACACAAACACTCGATAGCACGCGCTAACTCACAGAGAGGGCAGAGCACACAACCGTCCCTCTCGACCGCTAACAACGAACTGTGACCCGTATGAGTGGAATAGTCCACTTAATTCTCTCCTGCCGTCTGAATTACTACCAATGCACACTCAATATTATACAGGATCTAGCAAGACGTGCTGCATTTCTACTGCTGCACTCAGCCATTTGGGCACCCCTACCAGAACTATATGAGATTGTTTTCTCACTAGATGCCAGCAGAGTGTATTATTTCTATTTATTTGGGGGAACTCATGAAAGTGTTGTAACTAAGTGGAAATTTCAAAGAGTAGTACAGATTTATTGTACAAATATGGAGTGGGTATGGAAGGGTTATAATCTTGTATTGGAGAATTAACTATGGTTTTTATGTACTGCTGAAAAGCAGCCGTTTTGTAATCCTCAATTCTTACAGAATGATGTATAAGTAATATGGCGTGTATCTTAGCATTGTTCCCAAAACATACATCTAGTTTCTAATTTTTGAAATGGGAGTAGTCTACTTAATGAGACGAATCCCACATAGTTTTCTGTTAGGAAGCAAGTGTTAAATTTTATTTCTGGTTGCCAAAAATAGCATTTTTCCACAATGCCTTTTCCCCCAACCCAGGGTTGCCATATTCTGGTCTGCTGAAATGAGGACACCTTTCTGAAAAGAGAAATGTCTCTTAACTATTATTTAGTATGTACCCTAGCCCACTAATAAAAGTATTCGCTGGTTCTAATTCTTATGTTTAATATCACGCAATGCAATGGTGTTCGTCTGTGTGTGTGTCAAATGGAAGGTGGTTATTCACTTTTTATATGTTACCCGTGCAAAGAACGGATTTTCAAAGCCTTCATATAACGACCAGCTTTAAGATTAGAGAAAGTTATGTAAGTGCAACACATCAGATCTTTTTCCATTTAATTTTGAACTTCCATCTATTGTTGCAGTGATAGTTCGATTACTTTAGCTTCATCATTTGTTATATTGTTACATTATAGTGTATAATGCAATTTTAACCCTTAATTTGTTAAGGTGATACATTATTCGCTATGCACTGTTACATTGTGCAGTATCATACAATTCGAGCACGCCTGGATCTGTGATGTAAGGATAGCATGTGAGTCACATTCAAGAAGTCAAATCCAGATAAGATTTTTTCCGAAGATTTGCCTTATCCTGAAAAGACGAATGTTGGGTAGCTTAAGCTCAATGACCCCGGCTTTATTGGAGTATTATTTCACCGGTTTGATTCATTTATCGTCCGATTTGATCTGTATGCAAATACAAAAATATGCATTAAAAAGCAAATGGAAAGAAGGGAATAATTAATCTCGGAGTACGGCAAGGATGTCCATTGGCTCCCACTTCATTTAATATATATGATATAATGATGCTGTTGAGGAATGGCAAAGACAAATAAAACCTGATTTTAAAACAGGGAATATATTGATTAACACTGTTTTTTATGCTGACAACCAGGTCATTCTTTCTACTTCAGAAGATGAGCTTCAAAGAGCAATATAAAAGTTACAAGAGACATTCAAAAGCTATTGTTTAGAAATGTCTATTAATAAATCGAAGATTATGGCTTTTGTAGGAAAGTTTTCATTGCGGTTGAAAATAGTCATCAATAATGAAATAATTGAATAACTCAGCAGTTTTAATTATTTGGGATGCTGCATATCCTACGAAGGACAGAAAGATGTCAATAACAAAGTTAAGTAAGTTCCAACAAATGTGTGGACCATTAAGAAACAAAACTAGAAAAGAGACAATTATAAAATTTTATAACGTGGTTGCTGTCCCTCTAATTTTATGTGCTAGTGAAAACTGGGTCCTCAATAAATTTTCTAAAAGGAGTTTAGAAATAGCTGAGACGCAATTCCTCAGACGAATATAAGGTTACAAATTAAAGGATCATATACTACCTAATATTAAAATACGAAAAGAGATTAATATATAAGTTCGAGGAGAAGATACACATCAAATGACAATGGTTTCAACACATAGAATGGACAAGGTCAGATTTACAAAGCGAGCACTGCAATGCAAACCAGAAGAAAGGCGTTCAAGAGGACGACCAAAAACCAGATGGGCAGAGGTGTAGCGTCAATGGATGTGGATGATGTGTTGCATACCTTGGCAGTTTTCCTTCTATATACTAGTCTAATTGGCGTAATGGTTGCTGAGCAGTAGGTTTCAAACAACAATCTGGTATGAATTAGTATTGTTAGCGATTCACGCCAAGAATTGAAACAGCGTCTAGTGGTTATGCTTGCCTCACGTCAGTCACGTTAAACGACGCGCGCGCGCAATGGATGTGACGCAGAAAAGTGCGTCTCGCTTGTTAATGTTGATGAGGTTTAAGGCTAAATTTTTCAGTATTTTTGGCAGTGAAAGTCAATTTCCTACTTTTAGTTTCTTCTGTACATATCAGGGTACTAACGCAGCATTCTAACAGTAATATGTGTGAACGTGTAAGAGAAAAATACGCCAGGAAACCGAAGACACGGTATGCACGTTGTCCATGTGCATCCGCGTGATTCACTATGAGGAAGATACGTGTTGTAGAGGGAACGCTGCATTTCCTGGAAACCTAATACGGAGTCCGAGTGCTTGTAATCAACAAAATGAGAATGCAGAAGAAAAACAGGGGAGTGATTTTTCTGTAATTTTAATATTTACAAGTTGGTGAATTATAAACATCTATGAAAACTATACAAATTGTAGAACAAATATGTTTTGAAAGTTAATAATTTTATTTAGTAAACCAAAGCATCACAAAATTGGCTGTTCCAACATTCTTTACATAAGAGTACTTACATATAACAGAATAATATTTAAAATTATCAAAATTTTGAAATCTTCATTGTGTGGAGTGTTTCAGGTACGCTGTCAAAATAGCTAGACAAGAGAATATTTAAAGGTGTTAAAGATATTGCAATGAAAATTTGAATGTACATTAACACGTATTATGTCTGATATGAGTTTGAACAAAATCCACTAGCATTTATAAATTTCACCTTAACACGAGTTCAAAGTGCATACCCAAGTCTACACACCACGCTACGCCACTGCAAATGGGAAGATGTCTTTGCGTCGGAACGGGCATTGTAGCCTAACCTTGAAGTGGAAGAAGAAGAAGAAGAAGAAGAAGAAGAAGAAGAAGAAGAAGAAGAAGAGGAGGAGGAAGAAGAAGAAGAAGAAGAAGAAGAAGAAGAACTATTTATTTGTAGCAAAGTTTTATGGCGATTCATTGTTATTTAAAATAGCTACATCTTATTTATGGGCTTTTGGTGCCATGCATTTGTTCATCTATGTAAGGATTAATGTTTATTAATAAATATGATGTACACGTAGGTAGTAGGTATATTTAGCCGAATTTCTACACAATGTGAAACAATTTAGTCAGCATGTTTGTTAATGTCTTAAACACGTGTTGTTTGGTTGTTTATATAGTTCTTAACTGCCACCTGATAATTTTTCATTCCTACGTTTTACGATTACGGCAGAGGTTTCACCTGCAATACACGTTTCCAAGCAACTGAGTTCCAATTTTTTTTTTTTTTTTTTAATTTTAAAGATGAAGAGTCCACTGATATCTTACAAAGATGCGAAACATTTTTACACCCCACACTATCCTACAATGGTACATAAGTTTTGATTTTCTAAAATTGTTCTAACGATATTCATTTTTTTTTTTTTGTTTTTTTTTTTTAGACGGAGTTTCATTCAATCTTGGTTGTACTTATTATAATGCTTGGTTTTTCGTTGTTGTTGTTGTTGTTGTTGTTGTAGTGTTTAACGCCCGCTTTTACTACTGCGGCACCGCAGGCGGTGACACTGATGATACATGAAGATGGAGCACCGGTGGAATGAGATGGCGGGGGAAACCGGAGTACCCGGAGAAAACCCGCCCTGACGCCGCTTAGTCCACCACGAATACCACATGCAGGTCCCTGGGATCGAACCCGGGCCGCCTAGGTGGTAGGCGAGCGCGCTAACCGCTCGGCCACGGCGCCGCCATCATTAAAATACTATATATTTAACATGTTTACATGACAAAGAAAATGAATATCTTGAAATTTCTTAAAATATTCTGTAGAGTTCGCATACGGAAGGAGTTTGGTATAGTTTTGAATAACTGGTTAACCGTGGAATTGCATAAAAATATGTGTTTTAACTATTCTCACAAAAACTTATTGATTTAATTTTATTGAGATAGATGGCTGCAAAATGGTTTTATTACATATTTCCTTTTAGGTACAATGGGAATTGAACATTACAAGAAGCTTAAGCTCCTATAAGAGCTGGTGGCTATGAGAAGGCTTTGAAATTCCGTTCTCTTTTCATGAGCGAGAGAAGGGGGAGGGAGAGTAACGATTTCCCATTTCAAAAACTATAAGTACTGGAAAATTCAAACCAACGACAAGGAATATCTCAGAAATGGTTAACTCCACTATAAATTGTACAGCGAGATCTGTTTTGTGTAGAACGGTTTTGTATTACGGTTTACCAGTTATGCAAAACTCATTCAGAATGAAGAGGGAACACTTGAGAGTCACACACGACACATATTCCAATGTAACAACCCTTCTCGTGACTTTTGGCCACTCAGTGTATAACATGCTTGAGAATTAAATTATTAATGGAATGTATAAATCTTGAGTTATCTGCGAATATCCTGCAAATTTCTCTTAATTCTTATTAAAATGTACCTACCTGGGAAATAATAAAATACAGGGATTCATTAAAATATACAATTTCTATTAATCACCTTTTTTCGGAGAATAATTCGTTGTTATTTCTTTGACTGCGAATTCAACATTGCGCAAGCATGAAAAAGGAATAGGAGACGAGCATAGACACATCACGGGGCCGTACATTTTCTAGATTTAACCCGAAAATATCCTTGATCAAGTGTATGTGTAAATGCACTTTTGTTGCTCTACCTACGGCTGTATCGGTGTATGAGTTCTTCACACATGCGCAGTGTTGAACTCGCAGTTGGACATTCCTCTGGCGAGTCATCAGACATAATATTTAATTATATAATATAAACTAACTAAACCCTAGCGCAACAGCCCATGAAGGGCCAAGGCTTGCCGCCCAGCCGCTGAGTCCCCCCCCCCCCCACCCCCACTGCCCACTACTGGCGTCATTGGTGGGGTGCTCGGCGCCAGGGGCAAGCGCGTTACCGAATGCGCTTGTCTTTTTTTATTCAGGGAGCCTCAAAACATATTTCCGGTGAAATCTCGACGTCAAAATTTTGCGTCGAATACTTCCTCTACCTACTATACAAGTAGAGAAAGTAAAAATGTAGATCTCCTTAAAAAATGCAATTTATGTGCAATTTTTTGAATAAACAATTTTGGGGTTCAGTCAAAGGGACATTCTTTGTTATTTTACTGAACTTTCCCATACTTATACATTTCTCAGACGGAAAGTCATTCAGTTTTTATCTCTTGGCCACGCAAAGAAAACGAAATTTCACATAGCGACCAGCTACAAAGATTTGATCGCATCCCCACATTCTCCTTACACCTACAGGAAGATTAGTAATAAGATAATTTCTGCAAAAGTTTGTCTCGACTACCATGAAGCTATAAGAATAAGAGTTTGTAAGAATAGTTTGTACAAGAGTAGAGAAAGTCGTGTAGCTGGAACACATCAGATCTTTTTTCTGACGGTCATAATGACCTAGACTGGAATTTCAAAGCCAACACGTAGATTTACGCTCCTTAACATTCTGAGCATCGTTTTACCTAGTGTGTTCTACAAAGAAATGTGTAAATGTGAATTGGACGTTTAACTATATTAAAGAACAAGATAGAATGCGGAGGGAGTAGAAAAAGTCACATGTATGCAACACATAAGATTTTTACTTTCTTATTTCGTATCGACAGTAGGGGAAGTATTCTATTCGATCCAAAAATTCGATATCGATATTTCACTGAAAATTTATGTTTTGAGGCCCCTGAATCCAAAAGAAAAGCATTTTAAGAAAAAGGCCCGTATGTCTATGTGTGTCTGTTTGTAGACAACATAACTCAAAAACGAAAAGTCCGTTAAAAACCAAAGTTGATATTTAAGCTTAATATCTTTCAAGGATGCGATAGGAAGATTTTGAAGAAAATTCGTCCACCCTAAACTACCCCTTACATGGAAAATGTTACGAAAATTTTGATTTTTTTAAAAAACGGCTCTAAAATTTTCGATTAAAATGCCATGATTAAGATATTTTTATAGCAAATGAAATGTATATTTTGAATTTTCTAGCTATAGCCTATGTAGTCTTGTTTACTGTTGATATATAGCTGGTAAACCGTAAGAGAAAGACCAAATCGTACTAACTACAAAAAAAAAAAAAAAAAAAAAAAAAAAAAAAAAAAAAAAACATATCTCGTTAAAAGACACAGTTGATGTCCAAATACTTTTTTTTTGGGGGGGGGGTGTGAACAATTTTTCTATAAACAATATTTCTAACAATATTTCTTGTTGTTTGTAAGTTTTGCAATACCTATACTTTTCCCAATGGGAGGTCGTTATTCATTTTTTTACTTCTTGGCTGTGTGCAAAGGGAACTGAATTTCAAAGCCTTCATATAGCGACCAGCTTTAAAAGAGTTGACTATCGCTCAAAGCTTACTGTATTCCCATGTTCCCGTTGCAAGAAAATGAGCAATAAGATAATTTCTGAAATGTTTATCTCGACTAATATGAAGAAGCTAGAGGAATAAGGGTTTGTAAGAATGGTTAGTACAAGAGTAGAGAAAGTTATGTGAGTGCAACACATCAGATTATTTTCCCCTCGTGTTCATGCAAGAATGGGATTCAAAACCGTCACATTGCGATTCACTTTTTAAACATCTGAATATCGCTTTAGCGCAGTGTACTTCTACGTTCAAGAATGTGTAAATATGTAGTAAGATTATTTCGAGTAACAAGAGGTGGACAGAAGAATAAGATTTTGTAATAATAGTTTATGGAAGAGTGAGTGGGGAAAGTCATGTGAATGCAACGTATCAGATTTTTGCAATTTGTTTCTCAGTAATACAGACTATCTCGGTGAGCAAGCTCGCTGTGTTGGTAGATCTTCGGATTCCTTTCTTTTCTAAACAAAGAAAACTGCAGCAAAGTGTTACAAATGACATGACAGTAGCCAGTCTGTTGGCACGCATGTACATACCAGGCAGGGTATTGCGCATTTCCGCACGGCCCTCTAAAACGCTTCTCTTGTACCAAAGATTGTGGTACCTTTCTTTGACGTCATAATGCTTCCTCTACGCTCAAATTGCATGTTGCTATTGTTGTTTCTGCTGTCGAGTAAATATTGTCACTTTTTCTGACCTCCATGTCCATGTTGATAAAACCAGCAGCGGCTAGTGCAATTGTAGATTTACTTGATGGGCCACTGTGATCCGGATGTCATGCTGAGTTCCAGTGTTATGTTTGAAAGAAATCCCATTTGGAAGAATCACACGATTTTCTCCACTTTATAACTGCACCTGTATCTTTAATCTATTTTAAGATTCATGTAAAATGATTCTTCTTTTCACCTTGCATGTGTAGAGCTCGAATTTTTACGTGCTAAAATCTTGGAAAATAACTACTTTTTATGTTCTTAAATGCCAAAAATATGTGTCAAAATAAATACAATATTTTTTAAGATCTAAATGGCTGAGCTGATATGTATAATGTACAAATACTGTACAATCATAGTATACGACCTCAAGCTTCTTAGCCCGCCTCTGTAGCGTGATGGTTAGCGTGTCTGCCTCATGTTCAAGAGGTCGCGAGTTCGAATCTCGCTTAGGGTAAGTTATCCGGGTAAGGCTTTTTTCCGAGGTTTTCCCTACCCTGAGAAGACGAATGTCGGGTAACTTAAAGCTCCATGGACCTCGGGCTCATTTGAGCATCATTTCACCCATTTCATTTCATTCATTCGTCCGATATGACACAATGTTGGAGGACGTTTAAAAAAAAAATCAAGCTTCTTTAAATGTCCCATTCCGACATATTGACGATTGTCACAATTATCTTGAATTTCTAAAACGATCGTTCCGTGTCACAAGAATGTGAAATATCACATCAATAACTTCATGTTGGTCAACCAACACATTTGAAATTTTACATATTACGTTAAATCCGAATTTCGAGTAACTTAAGGTCTCAGCCAAGTTTGTGCAATGTTCTACGTTATTTAAAATTTATTTAAATGACGTCTTGAGAAAATGGAATAGTGCCTGTCACAAAATGGGAATAGAAGTGACCATCTACAGTCTATTATTCGCTGATGACCAAGTAATTATAGGTCAGGGCAGAGAAGACATAAAATTCATGACCCGAGGATTTCGGTTTATTTATGCAAATTCAAGATTAGGTTTTCTTCATGTCAATATCTTACATGATATTTTAATAAAAATCGTAGAGAGCAATTTTGAGAGAATAAAAGCTAAAATAATAGTGTAGCTTGGAATGAGGATATTTCCTTGAAAAATTTGAGGATCATATTCACGCGATTTTCTCTACTCATTTAAATTTCACATAATCCCTTATATATTAAGCTCTGATTTAGAAAGTGGTGTATATGATCAAGTTTCGTTATTCACGATTAATTATTAATAGAAATAATCTCATATTAATAGATACGGACTTGATTGTATAGATAATACAAAACTCATGCGGAGAAAAGAGAATTACGTTGGATACTGTATATGTACGTGCCGTATGATACTTCAACCTGAACAATTTTCAAGATATGATAACGAATACTTCAAAAACGGCTAATGCTATATAAAATGTATGAAATTCTTCTCTTTAACAAGACGTACCTTTTTAAATAACTTCTTGTCTAATTATGTATAATTGGTTCCCCAGTTGTACATTATTATACAAAATTTGGCCAGTATGAAGATTTTATAGCTTATTGACAGAAAAGTTAACATATGCAATTTTTTGTGATATAAATATTTTAAACTTTATCTGTAAATGCATCAAAATCATTACAGCCATTTTTTGAGAAAATAAAAATTAACCAAATATTTTCCATGTAAAGGTTAATTTGGGGTAGAAAGATTTGCTTGAACAATTTTGCGTAGTATCACTGGAAGATGTTGAACAGGTGTAGCAGTTATTTATAAGTTTGTAAGGTATTATGCTGTTCATAAACACTCAAAGGTAGACACATACAAGATAATTTCTTAAGAAATGCTTTTTTGGATTCAGTGTCCTTAAAATGTGCATATTTGCTGAAATATGGATGCCGAATTTTTGGGTAGACCTAATAATTAGAAGTTTTTTAAAATAGTGCTTTACCCCTGTTCCTACTACATAGGGTACCACAGGCGGTGACGCTGGTGATACCTGAAAAGAAATGGTACTTGGGGAAAAAACTTGATAAGGAAACTTCCACGTCTAATATTAGAATACCTTTCGCCAAATGTCCGGTATGAGGATGAGGAAAATATGGAAGAAAGAAACAGAGCAAGAGAAAGAAAGAAAGAAAGAAAGAAAGAAAGAAGGAAGGAAGGAAGGAAGGAAGGAAGGAAAGATAGAAAGAATAAAAGAAAGAAAGAAAGAAAGAAAGAAAGAAAGAAAGAAAGAAAGAAAGAAAGAAAGAAAGAAAGAAAGAAAGAAAGAAAAGAAAGAAAGAAAGAAAGAAAGAAAGAAAGAAAGAAAGAAAGAAAGAAAGAAAGAAAGAAAGAAAGAAAGAAAGAAAGAAAGAAAGAAAGAAAGAAAGAAAGAAAGAAAGAAAGAAAGAAAGAAAGAAAGAAAGAAAGAAAGAAAGAAAGAAAGAAAGAAAGAAAGAAAGAAAGAAAGAAAGAAAGAAAGAAAGAAAGAAAGAAAGAAAGAAAGAAAGAAAGAAAGAAAGAAAGAAAGAAAGAAAGAAAGAAAGAAAGAAAGAAAGAAAGAAAGAAAGAAAGAAAGAAAGAAAGAAAGAAAGAAAGAAAGAAAGAAAGAAAGAAAGAAAGAAAGAAAGAAAGAAAGAAAGAAAGAAAGAAAGAAAGAAAGAAAGAAAGAAAGAAAGAAAGAAAGAAAGAAAGAAAGAAAGAAGGGAAGGAAGGAAGGAAGAAAGAGAAAAGACCTGATATGGAGGACGGTCCGGGTAAAATTTGAACCACACGCCTCCCGAATTCCAAACTCACGCTTAAGTGCCGAGTATATTTCCCTTCTGTCACATTTAAGTGGCAGAGAAAGCAACAAATTAAGTTCTGATAAGAGCGGAAGTGGCTCCCTCTGTGGTCTGATGGCTAGCATGGTAACCTTCAAATTAAGTGCAGCTGGGTTTGATTTCTGGCTAGCGTGGGAATTTTCCTTTGGCCAGAATTATTCACCATCGTCCCAAGGTTGAGAATGTGAATGCATGTATGCATTTTACGTGACAATCAAAGGTAATAGATCCGCAATGATTAACACCATGAAAGCGGGTGAACATCATTGCTGTTGAGCAATGGTTTGACGACTTTCTTTACTGTTGTATAAACTATTTTACGAGCGCTTACACCTCTATCTATTTCATGTTAATAGAGATAAATTATTGCTAATTTTCTTGTAAGCGTAAGGGATAGTCAAATCTTTTTAAAGCTGGTCGATAAAATCCCGTTCTCTTTGCATGACCAAAGGATGAAGAAGTTAATAAATGACTTCCTATTTGACAAAAGTAAAGTATTGGACAACTCATACAAGAACAAGGAATATCTCCAAAATGGTCCATTACAAAAATGCATTTGACATAATGTTTTGATAAGAACTACATTTTTGAGTACATTGTACGATTTTGCCAATCTCTTACGGTTTACCAGTTATACAAAAGTCGTCTAGAATACTGACGACATATCCAGAAAATTCAAGATATACATTTCATTTGTCATGAAAATATTTTAAATATGTGGTATTTTAATCATAATTGTTAAAACCATTTTTGACAAAACCACTTTTCGAAAACTGTTCTATGTAAAGTGTAGTCTTTGGTGGGAGATTTTCTTGAACATCTTCGTGTCGTATCCTTGAAAGATTCCGAACTTAAATACCAAGCTTGTTTTGTTTTTGAATTAAGTTGTTTACAGTTACACAGAGACACAGAGAGACACGTAGCTCTTTTTCTAAAAATGCTTTTTATATAGATTCGGGGAGTCTCAAAACTTGTATTTCCGGTGGAATCTCAGTATATAATTTTTTAGTGGAGTATAATATTATACATATTAGAGGTAATAAAAGGTCGCCGATATGACTTTAGATGTTAAAGGTAGCATATAAATGGAACATAGAAAAAACACTGGATTTTTTCTCCATATCTTGCATTTATAATGCTCATATTACAAAATATTTGTATGGCAAATGAAATGTACATTTTGAATTGTCTGGCTATAGTCTATGCAGTCCTGTTTACCCTGGATGACTTTTGCAAATTGGTAAACCGTAATAGATAGACCAAATCTTACTTTACAAAAACCGCAGATCTTGCTAAAAGACACAAGTTATGCCCAAATAAATTCTTTTGTATGCTGAACCATTTCGGAGACGTTCCTTGCTATTTGTGTGAATTTTGGAATACCTAAACTTTAGTCAAATGGAAGCTCGTTATTAATTTTTTATATCTTAGCCGTGCAAAGAGAACGGAATTACAACGCTTTAAAAGATCTGACTATCGCTCAAAGACAACTGTATTCCCATGTTCCCCTTGCACCTACAAGAAAATGAGCAATAAGATAATTTCTGCAAATGTTTATCTCGGCTAACATGAAGAAGATAAAGGAATAAGAGTTTGTAAGAATAGTTGGTATAGGAGTAGAGAAAGTCATGTGAGTGCAACACATCACATTTTTCTAAAAACAACGAACTATTGTGATTAAAATGTGTAAATGATGCATGCTCATGAGCAGTAAAGCGTAGATTAACTTCAGAAGATACTCTCTCCACTTTAAAAATTCTAGCAACGATATTACAGTTTGTGATCTCACTTTTCTCGGATTTTTTGCTGAATAGATTTTAACTTTTTTTTTTTTTTAAGTTGCACATTTTTTTTTTAATTTTTCAGTTGTGATGTTTGTAAAAGTATTTTATAATGCACCTAACAGAATAGTTTTGTTATATAATAACCTGCAATCTCACCGACGTATGGTTTAAACCAATAGAGAAATAAGTATGAGATATAAAAATAGACGCTTTGTTGAAGGAAGTTGATAATTCCTAAATAACTTCCAACACATACTTCCCTTTACATGAAAAAAAAAGTTCGTTATCTTTTACTCTCTCAAAAATGATTTTGATTACATTAGATTACATGTATTGAATATTTGCGTCACAAATAGCATTTAACGTTAAATTTTGTGTGTATCGCCCTTAAAATCGTTTTCAATCTGAATGGATTCTATATAACTTGTAAACCGTAAGAGAAGAAAAGAAATACTGCACAAATATAGATCACATGTTTTTCAACATAGTTGTAACACAACGTGCAATGAAATCTTTTCGAAAAACATTTATCGTAACAGAAAAAAATATTTTTAAGCATTAAAAGAATTAATTTGTGAATAATTTGTAGAATTTATGGAAACAAGTAGTTGTGACTGCCTCTGTCTCTGTGGTCTGGTGGTTAGCAAATTAATCTTGGAATCCAGAGGTATTGGGCTCGATTCCCGATTTCATATCATCCTCTACTTTTAGCCAAGGTTATTCCCCACTCTTTCTAAAGTCTGGAAGTATGAATGAGAGTATGAATATGCATGTGTGAATTAAATATAATAACCAAAAGTAATACAAAATCAAAGGCTAGGTGAGTGAGCATTATTGTTGTTGAGCAATGTTATTGTTAAAAAAAGACGCCAACATAACCTTAAGTGTTAAAGGCGATATATAAATGGAACATTAAAACAAATTAATTAATTGTGTAGAAAAACTCATGTACTGGTAGAATGCCACATTTTTTGGTTACTAAACTAGTTGCAAAATTCATACGGCTTAGAGACAGTTGCATTCAGCGAAATGAATACCATAGACACACTTGGATAGACGTAACTGGAAAAGTTGTACCACAGTTCACTTATTGAGTTTCCCCGCAGGAAAGATAAGCGAACTGTTTAGCAATTCTTTTGAAACGGATAGTTTATGGCTGTCGGATTTTGAGACTGAATATACACTGGATTTTGGACTTGTTTACTTCTTTCATCTCAGAGATACAATATTCACAATTTTTTACATTCTGCACGACTGATCACAAACATTTACAAATGTGCCAGTTAAACTTAGAATAATTACTATAGAACACTACTTATTTCAGTAGCGCTCTTGTAATAAACAGATATTATACACCTATATGTACACATATTTGCCACGTGGACGTGTATAGCGGCCCCGGCCGGCTACTTGCCGCTAATAGCCGGCCCTTTTGGCTGTACAGTAATTTTCGCTAAAAAAGCGGTCGGTGAAAAATACTGTCTGTGAAAAAACGCTGTCAACCTTCTAGAGTAGACAAGCACAATGGACACCAAAGTTTTCCAGTGGACGAGGGGTTATAGGTAAAGAGGAGAAGTACTTTCTTATGGACTAATTACGCCTGGCCCAGGGAAGATGGTGCATTAGGAATTATTTACTTTACGTGTATTCTTACTTGGCATGAGCGAAGAGGGAACAATAAGCTAAATATTTTATAACATTTAATTCTATCTGAACAAACTAAATTACCACATGCTTTACTGCACGTATTTAACTAATATGACTTTCTGTGGTACCACTATTGCTGTTTAAGAAACATGTTTAAGCAATTAAACCGGCGCCGTGGCCTAGCGGTTAGACAGTTCACCTATTACCAAGGGAGCCAAGGTTCAAACCCAGAGACCGGCATGTGGTATTCGTGGTGGACGAAGCGGCTTCTGGGCGAGGTTTCTCCGGGTTCTCAGATTCCCCCCGCCACTCATTCCACCAACTGCTGCATCAGCTTTCCATTCATCCATTTTATCTGCATTTCATATCATCCTCTTCCTCATTCTCATATCTGGTGCTCGACTGAGCACCCGCTTCCTGGTCTTCACTGCGTGTGGCCCCCAACAGGCGTCTGCACCTAGCCACAGGCTTGTAAGTCCTACAAGGCATCTCCTCCATACAGGGAGGGTAATCAGATCAGGAACGAATTTAAATAATTATTTAAAGAAAGATAATGCATAAAATGTAGTTTCAATAATAATAATAATAATAATAATAATAATAATAATAATAATAATAATAATAATAATAATAATAATAATAATAATAATAATAATAGTAATAGTAATACTAATACTAATGTAATGTAATGTAATAGTAATGTAATAGTAATAATAATAATAATAATAATAATAATAATAATAATAATAATAATAATAATAATAATAATAATAATAATAATAATAATAATAATAATAATAATAATAATAATAATAATAATAATAATAATAATAATAATAATAATAATAATAATAATAATAGTAACTGTATCTGTTTTATTGTGTTGCTGAGAAATGAAGCTGCCTTTTATATAGGTCATGATTGCTAAGAGCAACGAGCAGTCAAAATTCCCAAAATTAATTTTTTCTGCGGAAATCAATGGGTTAAAATCTAACCAGAAATATACTGGGTGTTCCAAAACACACTGACAACCGTGAATTTCTGGACAGGGGTTCCTATTTGAAAACCGATCAGTTTGCCATCCCGCACAACATACTAAGCGTTGTCTGTGTTTTTTGGAACGCCATAATTATAATTATGTCGAATCAGTAACATCTACAAGATAGACGAACAGACGGACAGACTGACACATGAACTTGAGAGAGCGAAATGACTAGTAGTTTGAACTTATCAGATAGTAGAACAAACTTAATTTGGTGTAGTAATTTTTTCATGTACCCTCGTTGACCTAAAAAAAAAAAAAAAAAAAAAAAAAAAAAAATGGTTCATGACTGGAACGTCTAAGTCCTATAGGACACCGCGTCTTGATTAATAATATGGGTTAGTATTATTAAGATTTGGAACCTGTGACAACCTGTTGTTGCCGCTGACAACTGTATCGCGGATGGTAAAAACAAGGTACTGTGCCGTGTAGGAATTAAACGAATTTGGCGTTCCAGACATGACTCATTTCTTTTGTTCCACGGGTGTACCTTTAAAATTCCCTTAACATCGAGTTTTGACAGTCATCGTCACATCAGAGAAGTATGCTCTTGAAATACCTTCATTTACATCAACAATGTTCTCATTTTTGCAATTCTTAAGCGTCGTAATTTCCTGTCATAAATATAACTTCGCAGGTGATACAGTGCCAGCAGCCGCCTCAGCTTCTCCCAACACACTATTAGGAATATTATAATAATACCTAGAACGTCTCCACAGAGATTACCCTTATCGCCCGGTCACTGCGTCTTCCAACCGCAGTCAGCGCCACGAAGGAGTGCAGGATGAGGCGGCGGGGGTTAGCGTGCCGACTCCCGCGACCGTAAGGTGACTACTTGTCCTTTTAGGCACACTATCTTTCTGAGATGGCATCACGAGGCTGAGTGCACCCCGGACCAGGCCTCCTAGCGGGGAAAAATTCCCACGCCGGTACGTGAGATTGACCTCGGGTCCCGTGCCAGAAGCAGGTGCGCAACCACTGCGCTGCGGGTGCGGCCACTATTAAGAAAACACCTGTGCATTTTTGAAGTATCCAGATTAGAATTAGCTATCACCTAACACGAAAACAAGATTTGGTTTACCATTCCTAGTAACAAGCCAGCAAGCTTCCAAAGATGTCTGCCAGCCTGCCTGCCTACCCGCCTGCCTGCTTGCCTGTCTGTCTGTCTATCTGTCTGTCTGTCTGCCTGCCTACCTGCCTACCTGCCTACCTGCCTGTCTGTCTGTCTTGTCTGCCTACCTGCCCACCTGCCTGCCTATCTGTCTGCCTGCCTGTCTGCCTACCTGCCTACCCGCCTGCCTGCCTGTCTGTCTGCATACCTGCTTACCTGCCTGTCTGACTGTCTGCCTATCTGTCTGTCTGTCTGTCTGTCTATCTGTCTGTCTGCCTGCCTACCTGCCTGTCTGTCTGTCTGCCTGCCTGTCTGTTTGTCTATCTGTCTGTCTGTTTGTCTGCCTGCCTGCCTACCTGCCTGTCTGTCTTGTCTACCTACCTGCCTGCCTGCCTGTCTGCTTGCCTGTCTATCTGCCTACCTGC
The DNA here is from genome assembly GCA_030765045.1 of Tenodera sinensis. NCBI lineage: Eukaryota > Metazoa > Arthropoda > Insecta > Mantodea > Mantidae > Tenodera > Tenodera sinensis. The sequence goes on along the minus strand of CM060969.1, from coordinate 34,383,044 downwards.
CTGTCTGGCTGTCTGCCTGCCTGTCTGTCTGCCTACCTGCCTGTCTGGCTGTCTGCCTGCCTGTCTGCCTACCTGCCTGTCTGTCTGCCTACCTACCTGCCTGTCTGCCTGCCTGCCTGTCTGTCTGCCTACCTGCCTGTCTGGCTGTCTGCCTGCCTGCCTGTCTGCCTACCTGCCTGCCTGTCTGCCTACCTACCTGCCTGTCTGCCTACCTGCCTGTCTGGCTGTCTGCCTGCCTACCTGCCTGTCTGGCTGTCTGCCTGCCTGCCTGTCTGCCTACCTGCCTGCCTGTCTGTCTGCCTACCTACCTGCCTGTCTGCCTGCCTGCCTGTCTGTCTGCCTACCTGCCTGTCTGGCTGTCTGCCTGCCTGCCTGCCTACCTGCCTGCCTGTCTGCCTACCTGCCTGTCTGTCTGCCTACCTGCTTGTCTGGCTGTCTGCCTGCCTGCCTGTCTGCCTACCTGCCTGTCTGGCTGTCTGCCTGCCTACCTACCTGCCTGTCTGGCTGTCTGCCTGCCTGCCTGTCTGCCTACCTGCCTGCCTGCCTGTCTGTCTGGCTACCTACCTGCCTGTCTGCCTGCCTGCCTGTCTGTCTGCCTACCTGCCTGTCTGGCTGTCTGCCTGCCTGTCTGTCTGCCTACCTGTCTACCTGCCCACCTGCCTACCTGTCTGTCTGCCTGCCTACCTGCCTACCCGCCTAATCCATCCACATAGATATAGATACGAGATGGGTGAGCAATGTTTTTGGGCCATCAATAAATGCTAACATACAGGTAAAGTTAGGACAATTACAAGAATATTATTTCTGTTAATTTTAACAATTGGATAATATCATGAATGAAATCAAGACAAGGACCCCTATAATTATGAACGTAATCAGTAGCAGCAGAGATGTATGGGCCATCAATAAATGTTGAGATGAAGGTGAGCTATAGAAATCACATTGTGCCCACGGCAATAGGCATACGGGCCGCCACTGAATGTAAATGACAGGCCATGACTGCAATGACCTTCGGTTTCAGATAATAGCTTTATACTGACTAAATCAGAACCTCTTTAAATTACGTTGTTACCGCTAATTATTTTCTAATTTTAGAACCTGCAGCAATATACCCTCTGTTTGAGTCCTCAAGAAGATAAATTATACCGTAAGAGTCACACGACTTCCTTTGTGAATCATAATTTATTTCCTCGCTATCTGTAAATTATCCATAAAAGTTATTTCTATGCTAATCATAATAGGTATTCGCAACCGACGGGTTCTATCAAGTAACACTAATATACGCTGATAATAAGTCGGTTGTAGTTAAGTTGGAAACTGACACATCTTGTGAATTTTCCAACCAAAAATTTCACATCAGCATTTCTCTGGAAATACAAGTTTTGAGATCTCCTTAATACCAAAACGATTTTTAGGAAAATGACTGTACGTGCATGTTTGTGTTGCGAGTGTATCTCTCTCTCTCTCTCTCTCTCTCTCTCTCTCTCTCTCTCTCTCTCTCTCTCTCTGAATAGCTTTACTCAAAAATTAAAAACCCGATAGTCAGACAAGCCTTCAGTCACTACAAAGTGCCTTTTACATGAAAAGTCGTTTGTTTTTGTACAGTTTTTTTTTTTTTTCAAAAATGGTTCTAACTATTCGAATAGGATATTTGCTTGAACAATAAAATGTATAGCTTGAATTTTCTGTGAATAGCCTTTTTTTACTTTCTCTACTGCATATAGTAAAGTGGAGGAAGTTATTCCACCAAAAAAATTCAACGTCTAGATTTTACCGGAAATGCATGTTTTGAGGCCCCCTGAATAAAAAAAACATTTAAGAAAAGGTCCGCGCGCATGTGTGTGTGGACAGCATAACTAAAAAACGAAAAGTCGGTTAAAAACCAAAATTGGTATTTAAGTTTAATGTCCTTCAAGGATGCGATACGAAGGGTTTCAAGAAATTCCTCCACCCTAAACTACCCTTTATATGGAAACTTTTTGGAAAAATTTTCATTTTCTTGAAAATGACTACCGATTTTTATTAAAATGCCGTACGTTTGAGATATTTTTATCTTGAATTTTCTGGCTATAACCCATGTAGTCCTATATACTCTGGATGACTTTTGCATAACTGGTAAACCGTAAAGAGATAGACCAACTCTTACTGAAAAATGTAAATTTTGCTAAAAGGCACAATTTGTCTAAATACATTTTTTTTGTAGAGTAAACCATTTCGGAGGTATTCCTTGTTATTTGTGTGTGTTTTGCAGAACTTATACTTCTGTCAAATAGAGCATCATTATGCATTGTTGTACATGTTATCCATTCAAAAAGAAAGGAATTTGAAAGCCGTAAAAGATTTGACTAACGCTCAGTTTAGTGCATTCCCAAATTCTCCTTGTACCTATAAGAAGATAAACAAAATAATTTCTGCAAATGTTTATCTCAACTAACACGAAGAAGATATAGGAATAATAATAATGGTTACTACAAGAGTAGCGAAAGTCATGTGAATACAACACATTAGATTTTTTTAGTCCTCTTCATGCCATTTGAAATGTAGTAGATGTGAAGCAATAACAGAGAGAGAGAGAGAGAGAGAGAGAGAGAGAGGGGGGGGGGGGAGAAGAAAAAAATACCGTGGGAAAAATGCAGAGATCATTAAATCAAAAACTGTTTCGTAGTGTTAGCTGTTTACGAAATACTCTATGTTACATTTTTAGAGTTTGCTAAACGACACTTCTGACGGTTATGCTTGCATGTTTGTGATTGTTCTTTGTCCTTTCCATGGCAAGAACTTATTCCTATAAGGTCCAAAGAAAGAAAAGCCTGTTCATTAGTTGTGAAGTGGTGTCGCGTTGCGGTGTAAACTCTCTCCGCTTGGCGCGCCACTAGCACCCCCCCCCCCCCCCCCCAATGTGAAGCTAAGCTGGTTATAGATGAAGAGTAATAAATTACAGGTTTTTCACAATTTTCTACGCTAATACTAATACTTTTATACACAAAGGCAAAAAATATACCTAGTGTATTGTTGAACACACTTTCTTAAATACCAATGCATTGAACTACCCTATTATTGAATTATTATTATTAATTTATTATTATTAATTTATTATTATTATTATTATTATTATTATTATTATTATTATTATTATTATTATTATTATTATTATTATTATTATTATTATTATTATTATTATTATTATTATTATTATTATTATTATTATTATTATTATTATTATTATTATTATTATTATTATTATTATTATTGAATAATCTTTTAAAATTAAGCAAGTTCTTAAAATACGTTTGTTTAGTTATTAGTCTTAAGTTTCGAGAAAAGATATAGTTAATAAAACATTGATGAGCTTGGCGAAACAATAAATATGGCTTACTGGACAGCAAGTTTTAGTAAGTATGTAGGTGTTGGAAAAACTATTTACAAAATTTCACTTCAAAAACGTTAAAGTTGCATTGCAAACGCTGAAGACTATACAATATTACGATGCAGAAAAATGATTTGATAATTCACACTTATTAACTGTCCTGACATTTTGCTTATGTGCTTACTTCATTAAAAATTATAGAATTTCACTGAAAGGGGCATCGTTCAGAAAGTGATTAAAACACTTGCAGCAATACTTTCAATACTTCTGAATATTTTTTAATGCGAGAAGCCTCAGGAAAATTACAAAGCACTGCCGCGACGACTTGAGGCAAGGGTTGTTTAAATCAGCACATATCACTCTCAATTTCATTAGGATAGCAATGATTTGGCAAGAAACATTTCCTGAAGAGTCGGGCTTATTAAGTTAGGAAGCAAAATACTGAGTTTTGAACCATTATTTCCCAATGTTCACCCTTAACCGTGTGGGTACCATCCTACCTAGAAATCGTACAGCCTATAGCATGAGTGATTTAAGCGCCACCGGCGGCTACTGCTTCAACAAGGGCAGTGACAAGTCATAGAAGCTATTGAGCAGCCTTCTTTTCTTTTGAGGCTATAGAATGCTGTTTCCAAATGTTCAATTTAAGCTTCTTAACTACATATAACACAACGAAAGCTTCCCAACGAGAGCTGAACAAAATTTAGGCACTACTAGAATAAAGCCGGGTTACCTCGTCACATGTAATTTCCACTCCGTGTATTGTACCTGCCGCTCCCATTGTCTACTCCCGTTCTAGTAGAATCCGCAGCTCTTCTTGAGTTATATTCCGACGTTGAAATCAGAGTAGCCAAAGAAAGTAGCTGTTTGGTTGGATAGAAAACAGGCAAACAAAATATTGTGCTATGAATTTATAAATGACAGGATTGTTTATGTAACATTTAAAGCAGACTAGAGAAAGTAGTTAGTCATATGGAAGTATGCCCAGGGAAAAGGGAAGACAATTGGGAATAAATAATGTTACGACTCGCTTCAGAGTATTATTGATAAGTAAAATAATGCAGACAATATCATTCTTGCGAGCGAGCTAAAGGCAGGATAGCAAAATTTCCCAGTGTATAATGTCTACGAGAAATGTGCTCAGGTCATTTAAATGATGAGAATGGTTCACTACTGAGAAATTTTACAACACTGAGTTAAAACTATTTAACACCTTCTTTAAATAAACATACCTTGTATATCCATAAATATACATGGGAGCAAGGAGAACTAGATCCTTGATTGACCACCTAATAGTAAATGGAAAATTAAAAGTGTCATCAAAGATATATACGACTGTATTCATTGGAGCAGAATTATAAGCACACGTATTACTTCCTAGCATTATTATTAATTCATTATTGAGCAAAACGGAAAAAAAGTATATCAATTAAACGAAATCTGTAACAAATTTAACACGAGTAAAACAAAAGTAATGGCATTCTAGCGCAATTGTCTTGTAAGGTCAATGATCATGATTGAAGGCATTATACAGAACAGTGTCTGACTTCCAATATTTAGCATATGACTTAACAATTTGGCTTTTTCTGTCATTCTTTACGGAGCTGAGCCAGCCAAATTAAATAGAAACATAAAAGTCAACTTCAAGCAACAGATGTTTCCTATCTTAGTCAAAGAATATACAAGAGAACACCTCTAAGAAATGAGGATATTAGAAAGTATTAGCTGTGGAGTCCATCTTATACTTGATTGACAAATAGACAGAAGTGGTCAAGACACAAAGAATGTAAGAACAACTCCTAGACAAGTCTTCAACTATGAACCTACAGGGCGATCAATTGGACCACCCAGGAAACGATGCGAAATATAACAGTGGAACAGCCTTTGACATTCCGTGGCTGAAAGAAGAAGAGGGAAGAAGAAGAAGAAGAAGAAGAAGAAGAAGAAGAAGAAAACTAACTTTTCTATGAATAAAATGTGGAAGACCGGTTAGGGAAGGCCAGCTTAATGTAACACATTAGATTTATGCTATTTTGCACAAATAAGAATTCTCTTTTTGGGACCAGCAATTAAAATGCCATATAATGGGACCTAAACTATAAAATGTGGAGTTTCATATCAGTTTGTTACTTCTTGCGTGAAAAACACCGCCGCGCGCGCAGATCCAGCCATGTAGGTCCGGTCTGGCTGGCTCAGCTGGTTAGGCACTGGCCTGCTGATCCCAAGGTCGCGGGTTGAAACCCGGCCCGGACCGATGCCTTTCAAGTGTGATTACAAGTGAGAGCCCATGTCAGCAGATTTACTGGCATGTAAAAGAACTCTTGAAGGACGAAATTCCGGCACACCAGCGGCGCCGATTTGATCCTGACAATTAACGCCGTCGTTAACAAAGTGCACTTTTAAACACTTACACAAAAGCACAATCTTCAGTATTTTTATTTCTGGCCTCAGAGTAATGCCGTTGTATTTTTATACGCCAGTATCGATTAATTATTCATCAAATTATGTATCCATAGATTATGCACATATGTATCAACTGCACATAAAAAGCTAGCGCTTATAAAGACAGCTACACTTGATTCACTCTTTCATTTGGAAGGTGAATGACCTTGGCCTTCATCGTATTCACCTACTTATTAGTGTAGGAGTGTTGGCTTACGTAGTACATGCACATTTGCGTCACTTTCATTCACATTTTACCTCTAGCATGTTAATATTGACAGGCTGTTGTATGCCAGTCTATTTATAGAACACTGTGTACATACATGCAGGGGAATCCTTGGCCTAGCCTAAAGTTGTGACGCGAGAGTTATGCAACATTGTGTCCCCACTTATTATTTTAGCTTACTGTTAGTTACATTACTTTTTCCTCGAGGTCCGCCCGCGTTTTTTTTCGCTATATCCGTTCTACTTAATCTGATATACTAGACTCACGTGATTTTCCCTATTCTTGTACAAACTATTCTTACAAACGCTTGTTAATGTATGTCAATCGAGATAAACATTTACAGAAATTATCTTTTTCTTAATTTTCATGTAGATGCAAGAGAAATATGGGATTACAGCAGGATTTAAGTAACAGTCACTATGTAATGCCTCTGAAATTCCATTCTCTTTAGACGTCAAAGAGATTTAAAAAAGCCAAAACTGTATTTGCATCTCAGAAAGGTTAAGTAATGGATATGTCAAACAAATAACACGAAATATCTCCAAACTTGGTTCACTATACAAAAAAAAAAAAAAAAATCTTATGTGTTGCACTTATATGACTTTCTCTACTCTTGTACTAACCATTCTTACAAACTCTTACTCCTATACCTTATTCATGTTAATTGAGATAAACATTTACAGAAATTATCTTACTGCTTATTTCCTTGTAGTGCCAAGGGGAATATGGAAATACAGTAGACTTTGAGCGATAGTCAAATATTTTAAGGCTTTCAAACCCCGTTCCCTTTGCACGGCTAACATATAAAAAATGAAAAACGATGTTCCATTTGACGAAAGTTTGTTTTCCAAAACTCATACAAATAACAATAACTATCTTAGAAATGGTTCATTCTACAAAAACATTATTTGGACATAGTGTGTGTTCTAGCAAGATCTACATTTTTTGCATAGGAAGATTTGATCTATCTCTTACGGTGTACCAGTTACACAAAAGTCTTCCAGAGTAAACAGGACTACATAGGCTATAGCCAGAAAATTCAAAATTTACCCACCAGCCCAAACTATACTTCGCATGCTAAGCATTTTGGTTGAAATACCAGATATATAAGGTATTTATATGACATAATTTGTATCTGGATTCTCTGCGAAGAGCAGTCCTTTGGGAAGGATTTTTCATAACTGTTCAATGTTAACAGATAGGCAAAACTCTACTACACATAATACGTACTTCTCTTTAAAAGACACATTTATTTCAAATAACTTCTTCTGTGGCATCCGAGAAGTCAGTTGATATTGGTCCCAACTGTTCAATTGTTTGTAATCACTTGTTTTTCGCGATGCCATGGAAACAGTAGCATGAACTTTTAAAGCGAACCGCTTTTCACCATCTCACTATCGATTTTATTTCCTCTATTCCTATTGTACCTACAATAAAATGTGTAAAAAACAATGTCTGCAGATGTTATATCGATCAATATGAAGCAGATAAAAAATAAGCTTGCTCTGAGGAAGTTATACAATAAATGATGAGGAATGCATGTGAATGTACAGCAGCCTATCGGTCTGGATGCTCAGTTGGTTAGGCACTGGTCTACTGATCCAAAGGTCGCAGATCCAAACCCGGCCTATATCGATAGTTTTTAAGAGTGCCTAAAAGCGACAGCCCCATGTCGGTAGATTTACTGCCATGTAAAAGAATTCCTGCGAAACGAAATTCCGGCATACCGGCGGCGCTATGATCCTGAATAGCGTCTTTGGTGGAGCAGCCTGCTTCAGAAGGAGCGCCACCTTGTGGAACTGTTGAAGAGATTGTTGGTACACTATTACAAGAAATGTATGCAAAACGTTTCAAGTTCAGTGTTAAATGTAGTGAACGAACACAAAAAGGGGTCATTCAACCTGATGATAATCCTAGGCGCCATATTTCAACATGGCGAGTAAGCGGTCGAGGTCGCGCCCACGTATACCGTACATTACGTCATAACGTGGCCTTCCCTGTCGCTGCACATGTGAGCGCGCTATTCTTAATCTCGCTTAGACTTTATCGCTAGGACTCAGTGGCGGCTCGTTATCTCAGATATGACAACGCTATTTTAGTCCCAACTATACCTTATCATTAGTATGCAGTGGAGGCTCGATATTGTAGATATAATAGAACTATACTTTTTACACTTAATCCAAATCGAATCATTAGGACGTTGTGGCGGCTCGTTATTGTAGATGTGATGGCCCTATTCTTAGTGCCACATAGACCTTATCATTAGCATGCAGTGGCGACTCGTTATTGTAGATGTGGTGGCTCTATTCTTAGTACTAAATAGACCTTATCATTAGCACACAGTGGCGGCTCGTTATTGTAGATGTGATGGCCCTATTCTTAGTTCTACATAGACCTTATCATTAGCATGCAGTGGTGACTCGTTATTGTAAACGTGATAGCGCTATACTTAGTGCCATCTAGACCTTATCTTTAGGGTGCAGTGGCGGCTCGTTACTGAGATGTGGTGAGCTATTTTAGTACCACTTACATCTTGTCATTAACATGCAGTGGTTGTTCGTTATTATTGTGATAATGCTACTTTTAGTCCCACTTAGACCTTATCATTAGCATGCAGTAGCGGCTTGTTGCAGATGAGATATTGGAATGCTGAGGCCTCCCTAGATCTTATTATTACTACTTGGTGGTTCTAGGAAGAAGTCTCTTCGGCTTGCAGGGTTTGTTTAGTTGGCGGGAATCCAAGTCGCCTGATAGGTGCCTGTTTAGGATTTTTCCCATTTTTCCCTGCCTTAAAAAAGCTCATTATCTTATTATTAACATTCAGCGGTAGCTCATCTTGTAGACATGATGGTGATGCACTAAAATTACATGACTATCATATTGCCTACAACCAAAAACTAACAGTTCATCAAGCACAGCTGACTTGGTGTCAGTTGATTTGTATTTGTTTCTGTACTTCAGGTTTCTTGGTGACAAGAATACTGATGAACATTTCTAAGAGGAATTAGGCACATGACTATTCCTATCAAGAAATTACACACATTTCTTGGGTTCCGAATATCACGTGCTTCAGAAATTATGAAAACGATGTGGAGTAGTTTTAAGTATTTATAAAAGGCATTTTTAGAAAATAGAATATGAATAGACAAAGAATAGGATATAATTAAGTTAGATATTTTTAGAAAAAGGTCCATATGTGTGAGCTTGTTTGTGTATATATACATGTGTGTGAACAGTACAACTCAAAAACGAAAAGTCAGTTAAATACCCAACTTGGTATTTAAGTTCAGCATCTTCAAGAAAATCTCTCTTTCCCAAACTACCCTTTACGTGGAAAATTGTATTCTCCTATTCTCATTATGCTTATAAGGTAATATGCAACACAACCATTTCTATAAACGTCAGCCTCGATTAACATGTAGTATAGGGGAAGCAGATTATCGGCAGTTCCCAAGAATTCAATATGGCCGACATTGCACTAAACTGCAGTGGACATTAGCAGAACTGTCAATCTACATAATAAAAGCATTATTTCTAACCTCGAATATTACAGGGTTAAAGTAACGTGCTTTCAAACGATAATAATGCTTGAACGTCGTTATCACACAGCACATGATGAACCTACTCTGCAAATCTTGTTCTGGATAAAATCACTTCCAAACTCTAAATATCGTAATACACTACTGTGTTGAGACACAAAAGTTAAAACAACAGTAACTATAGCAGCTGCATATAAGATAAAACCACACACACACACACACACGAACAATGCAATGGCGTCCACGCATTAATACGGCGCCTAAACAGAATCTTGTTTTAAAATCTATCGGCTGCTTTCCGTGCAAAGGGTTGAAAAACAAGGCCTTCTGTGGCAACATAACGGATGCAATAACACCAGCTATGGTCGTAGCTTTACTTTACGAACATTTGGCGGTACTAATGCAACCTAACAGATAGAATATCACCAAATATAACCAGACCGTGCCATAGTGGGAGGAAAATGTCACAGTTGGTTTTTGGGGTATTCCTATAAACTGTTTCTCCTATAGATAATAAGCTTGTGTAAGAATAGTTTGTTGAAGGATAGGTAGAAGAACCCACGTGAGTGGAACACATCAGATCTTTTTTTTTAAATAAAAGTATCGCTATTGTGAAAGCCATTTCATGAAGAAATAGGACAATGAGTTGCAGGCGAGAAGTAATGTGTATTGTGAACACTTTGTCATCAAAGATTAGATTAAGGAGCAGACGAGCGAGAAAAGGAAGATGCGGAATATTATGGTTGCTAGATTATCTTATTTTCCCTAGTTCTATTTCTAAGAAAGAGCCTGTGTTCTGTTGTAGCTAGTATGGGAGAGCCTGCTAGGCGCTGTGTCCTGTTTTCCTCTATATGTATATCCACATGACGCATAGTGCACGCAGGATTTCCCATACTAGGCAACAACAGGAAATCGCAAACACGCATTGTTTTCATGTTTCATAATAAATACGAAACAATTATTTTACACGTACGAAAGAACCGTTCTGTACTATTTATCCGGGGAAATTTACACATTTTGCCCTGTAAATATTCATAGAGTGTGAGAGTTAGAACTGGAACTTAAAAATTCAATGCTACAACTGGGATTGAACCACAGACCTTCCGCTTACCGGGCGGCTGCTCTAACCACTGAGCTATTGTGACAAACTGCCATAATGGCATTAAATTCTCAAACCAGTTCGTATTTCTCTTGGTAAACCACAAAGGCAGTCTCACATCAGAGACAAATTACCCCAATGGTGACTTACTATTGTAAGTACTTTATATCCCAGGATTAAATAACTTTCAGATGGTAATTATTATGTATTTATGCCAACAAACTTACTGTTGGTGTTTTTAAACACACAAGCCGTGTGTGGCGGAAGGTCTGTGGTTCAAATCCCAGTTGTGGCATTGCATTTTTAAGTTCCAGTTCTACCTCTCAAACTTTGCCCACACACGGCTTGAGTGTTTAAAAACACCAACAGTAAGTTTGTTGGCATAAATAAATAATAATTCATAGAGTGTATTTCTATATAACGGGTGGAAGGTACTGTTTCGGCGATACGTTAACCAGGGGTTCTACACAATGAGTATAAAAAATATGTCCAGCACGATTATTGTCAACAAAGAACTGTTTCGCCGAAAACAATTTGTGTAAAATATTTGTAGCCAATTTTATGTGTAGTGGCGGAAGTAACATCTTTTACCTCTCTATAAGGAGCTTGTGCAGGATGTTTTTAGTTCCAGGCAACAAGTTTCTCTGCTCTGGCCATACTTTCACACTACGGCTTTGCCCGACTGTCCCATTCGCATAGAAAGCAAGGTATTTTTATGAACCCAGATTGTCGTCCTAATGGTGTTCCAATAACTTTGAAATCAGCGCAGATGAGCCATTTGTGTTCCTGTATTGGATACTTCTTAAACGTATCTTCATGTTTTCGACTATATCTTTATTTGAACTGGATGTGTGACAGGAATGGATCCATAAACATTCTCATTGTGCAGTAACACGCCCTTCAGGCTCCTCTTCGATGAATCTATAGTCTCCACTGAGTAGGATCATGCTGAATATAGAACTGGTCGATTTATCTGCCGCATGAGTAATGTGTTTGTTCCTGGTTCCAGAAGATTGTTATTTTTAAGACGGGAGCCTAGTGTTTCTACAGATTCTTTAGGTAAATTCAACTCACATATTAGATCATTTAGTGCACTCTGAGAGAACAGTTGTTGAGTCAAGTCGAATTCAGGGCTATAGACAGCATCAGAATTATCTTCGGAGATTGCATGAAGTTCAACCTCAGCATCTTTTCCCAAGTTCTCTAAAACAGCTGGAGGAAGAGTACCAGGCAGATCTTCCCCATGCGGAACTGGCCCGATGCCTGAAGGACTAGTTGGATACACAATGCGTTTCTTTATTTTTCGAATTGCATCCTTGAACATTAACTAAACAGAAATAATAATAATAATAATAATAATAATAATAATAATAATAATAATAATAATAATAATAATAATAATAATAATAATAATAATAATAATAATAATAATAATAATAATAATAATAATAATAATAATAATAATAATAATAATAATAATAAATAATAATAATAATAATAATAAATAATAATAATAATAATAATAATAATAATAATAATAATAATAATAATAATAATAATAATAATAATAATAATAATAATAATAATAATAATAATAATAATAATAATAATAATAATAATAATAATAATAATAATAATAATAATAATAATAATAATAATAATAATAATAATAATAATAATAATAATAATAATAATAATAATAATAATAATAATAATAATAATAATAATAATAATAATAATAATAATAATAATAATAATAATAATAATAATAATAATAATAATAATAATAATAATAATAATAATAATAAAAGTGGTCTTTGGGCTCCTTCCACACCTAGGAATTGCAAATGGCATGCTTGTCTTGGTCACCAAGTTTCATTTTAAAATAAGCATGATACGCTTTTCTCACAAAGTCTGTTATAGCACTTCTCTGCTGAAGCATTGTCTAATACAAATGTAACAGAGAACATTTGGATTGTTAGCACACTTGCGTGAAGATGTAATGTATTTATTTATAACTTCAGTCACAATACATCACCGGTAATGCAAACTTCTAATACTAACAACAATGCCTAAATTACAAATATCAATGTGCTTCTACAGTTTTAACAACCTAAAGATTAACAGGTCTGTATTGAGAAATTTCCCTCCAAGAAGTGATAAATTTCACTTCAACAATGCGCATCATCTACTCATCTACTGGGTCAACTGTATACATTTTCGAAGTGGCATTTTGAAAAAAACAACTGTACGTGATAGAAAAAAACTAAAATAAGTTCTGAAATCAGCATAAAAACGAGTCAGTATCACCTACTAGTTTTCAGTCATCTGATATCATGCAGGCTAATGTAATGTTTATATCTGAACACTAGGAGAAAAATGCCAACCAATAACATGGAATATCTCGGAAATGGTCATCTCGTTCAAAATGTATTTGATATAAATTTTGCTCTTTAACGAGATATACATTTTTTGTGTAGCAAGACTTTGTCTCTTACGGCTTAAACTTATATAATAGTTATTCAGAACGAGGACTTCAGAGACTATGTCCAGAAAATTCAAGATACACATTTCATTTTCCATAAAAATATTTAAAGATGTAGTAGTTTAATCAAAATTGTTAGAGCCATTTTTGAGAAAATAAACATTTTAGAAAATTCTTTCATGTAAATGTACTTTAGGATGTGGAGATTTTCATGAAAATCTTCGTGTCCCCAAGTTTGGTATTTAAGCAACTTTTCCTTTTTGAATTATACTGTTCACAGATACACGGAACACACAGACCTTTTCCTAAGACTGCTTTTTTATGGGAAATTGTTACGCATCCGCTATTTTCTTCCTTCTTTGTTTTTCTATGTATTCTTTTTTGTGCAAAGACATCTGAAACGTCATGAACATTAATTGCATTTGAAGGTTACGCAATACACAATACACAATTCTTGCGTTCTAGGACTTCCTATATTTTCCTTTTCAGGGTAATAAATCTCAGAAGCAATGAATGACCTCGCCTTGATCAGATTCAACATTAATGAGACTAACTTGTCACTATGGAATACCGCATTTCTTAAACAATGTTTCATTTTTACTTTCTCTACTACGTTCAGTAACGTAGAGGAAGTATTATATTCCACCCAAAAATTCGATGTCGAGATTTCACCGCAAATATGTTTTGAGGCCCCTGAATAAAAAAAAAAAAAGCATTTTTAGAAAAAGGTCCCTGTGTGTCTGTTGTCTGCCTGTGTGTCTATCAGTCTGTGGACAGCATAACTCAAAAACAAAAAATCGGTTAAAAACCAAAGTTGGTATTTAAGTTTAATTTCTTTCAAGGATGCGACAAGAAGATTTTGAAGAAAATTGCTCAACCCTAAACTACCCTTTACATCGAAAATTTTTTAAAAATTGTAATTTTTTTTTAAAATGACTCGAACGATTTTGATTAAAATGCCACATGTTTGAGATAGTTTTATTACAAATGAAATGTATATCTTGAATTTTCTGATTATAGCCCATGAAGTACTATTTACTCTGGACGACTTTTGTATAACTGGTAAACCGTAAGAGATAGGCGAAATCTTACTGTACAAAACTGTAGATCTTGCTAAAATACACAATAATTGATGTCCAAATACATTTTTTGTAGAGTGAACCATTTCGGAGATACTCCTTGTCATTTGTATAAGTTTTGTAGAGCTTATACTTCTGTCAATTGGAACATCGCTGTTCATTTTTTATATGTTAACCGTGCAAAGAGAGCGGAATTTGAAAGCTTTAAAAGATTTGACTGTCGCTCAAAGCCTACTGTATTCCCATATCCCCGTTGCACGTGCAAGAAAACGTGCAATAAGAAAATTTTTGCAAATGTTTATCTCAACTAACACGAAGACGAGAGAAGAATAAGAGTTTCTAATGATGGTTAGTACAAGAGCAGAGTAAGTCATGTGAGTGCAGCACATCAGATTTTTAGATGTTATGCAATTAATTTCATTACAAGCCCCAAATGTTCAGACTAATTGTCGAGGAGTTCCTGAAGAATATTTATTTTTATGGTCTGAAAGAAAACCTACTAGCGATGCAGATATTTAATTTTGGAATAAAATTTCAAACGTGGGCTCCGAATGTTTCTTATAATCTTGTCAGACAGTTTACGAATAAAACATGAATTATTGTAAAGAAAAATTAAAAGTCCTAAATTATTATATTTTGCATACTTTAATAATAAAAAGTAGACAATTCCTGAAGCCATATACTTCGTTAATCAGATTTCCATGAAGAGTTGTAAAGATGAATAATGTGTTAACATCCTAAGAGCTTATGGCGATATTTTAAAAATAATTGGTAAAACTTGCTCAACAAGGAATAACTGAGAGAGTATAAGAAAAAAAAAATACTTTTAAGAATAGGCTGATAACATTAGAATTTAAAATTGAACTTTTTCTCTATGCTGGCACTTTGATTATTATTTTAGTTTTTTCCAGCATAATATACCTTCTCCTTCACTTCATGGCACAGGCAATCAAGTGCCTGTTCCACCTTCGAAGTCCTCCAGCCATCGTTTGCTGGGTCTGCACACCAGTCTTCTACCTTTAGGATAATATTGCATTATTTGTTTAGATAGTGTGATATCTGGCATTCTTTCAATATGTTCCTTACAGTTTCGTTTAAAATCTTGTTATATAAAAATTTCTAACTCATCTCTTACACTTTCATTTGTTTTAGGTCCCTCTTGTACATCCCTTCACACTTCTTAAGAATTTCATTTCTGAAGTCTGTATTGTACTCTATTGCTTTTTAGTTAGTGTCCAAGTCTCACTTCCGTATGCTAGCATAAGTACCTCCATAACTTTGTAAAACTTTAATTTTATTTATTTGCGTATTTTGTTTGTAAATATTCTATTAATTGTTCCACACACTTTGAACTTTGCATATGTCCGCGTCATATTCTTTATCATAACCAACATCACTTCCCAAGTAATTAAAACGGCTCACCTGTTCTACTTACAGCTCTTTTTGTTTAATCGGCTCTTTCCCTATGAATGCCACTATCTTTGTTTTTATAAAAGAAATGCTCATTATACTGTTCACAAGTTTAATTAGGTTTAAAACTAGATTTTTGCAAGGCAGACTCGCTATTTTGAATAACAACCAGTTAATCGGCAAACAATAATATATTTAAAAAGTTGTTCTTTGAAATTTTAAAACCTACATTTACTAGTTGCTTCTATTTTCTCTCTAGATTGTCAATATAAATACTAAAAGGTGTAAGTAGGTGATAAAGTGCACCCTTGTCTAACACCCTGATTAATACCAATTTTTGTGGACAGTTTACCATTATTGTTTCTCACATAATATACCTATTCTTCCAAATAAGTCCTGAAATGTACTCCATGTAATTTTTCTCGAATTTTCGACAACTTTCTCAAGTTTGCACCCTTAAGTCCTAAGAAAGAGGGAGAAAGACACTGCCTACTGTTGTTCTCGAAATTCAGTTACATTTGCCAGAAATGAAGCATTATTTTACACATTTCTGATTACCTGTACATGTTTGATATTACAAGTATGTTCAAATTCTTTTCCTGAAGAGTTTTTATCTGCTGCAGATAATGATATACGCGTTATCTTTTTTCTGAATATCCCGAGTTATATTTACACAGTTAACTTAAACCTAAGTATATACATTGGAATCAGCTCCAGTTTCCTAGAATACATTTTTTCCTCTCATTCTTAAAAAATCACCTGTTTCTCTACTGTTGTGCAAACTATTCTTAAAAACGCCTATTCCTCACACTACTTCATGTTAAACAAGGTAAACATTTGCAGAAATAATCTTATTGCTAATTTTCTTTTAGGTACAAGGGAAATATGGGACTACAGTACGCTTTAAACTATGTATTAGTTTGGGGTGAAGGCATTTTTTTGAAAATATTAGTGACACATACTTGGAAGATACTAAATTTAAATATCAAGTTTGGTTTTTAACCGACTTTTCTTTTTTGAGTTATGCTGTTCACAGATAGATAGACAGACAGACAGACAGGCAGGCAGACAGACAGACAGACAGACAGACAGACAGACAGATTTTGTATAACTGTACTTAGAACTAGCAAGCCACAGAGCACACACAAATTTGAAAAATAAAAGGTTTGCATTCACATGCATTTCTTTAGTCACTCTTCTGCAAATTAATCTTATAAAAACCTGTTTCTCTTTTTTTTATATAATCGAAATTTGTATTACACATTTGTTTTAGGTATAAGAAGGATACAGAATCTACGCTAAAGTGACAGTCAGATTTTTAAGCAGCGGTTCCCTATGCGATGGCTTTAAAGGTTTCAGCGTGGCCACAGGAAAAATGGAATAGTGGCTCTTCGCTTAAAGAAAGTAATATAAAATTCAAATAAAACACAAAGAATATATCTGAAACGGATAACGCCACAAGAAAATCTGAGCTTTAACCCTAGCATTACCAAGGTCGATGCTACTTTATGCCCACCTTCTGTAATTTTTTAAATCCTGTCTTTTAATTTATCCATATAGTTAATAGTTATTTTAAATCATGTTTATACTACTGAACTGCGTAATTGTTTCAAAGTTTTCATTGTTGTCAGGCTGGAGCTGATAGCCTCTTGCAGTTCCTTCATTTCGTCCCTTCCTACCGGTGGTAACAACAATAAATCTATATAATGCACAAGGTGCATAACCCATACCTTTATGTATTATTCTAGGCAGGTAAACAGTGTAGAAAGCAATAGCTGTAGTACCGTTGAAAATATAAAATTATTGTTACATAAAATGGTTGTTAATTTATGTCTAAGAAATTCGTTGTCAATGTTTTGAATTTTCAATACTTCATCATCCATTTTTTGAGGTTCCAAGCCAATTAGCAATACCATACTGCAGATTGCCAGTTGAAATACTTCCTTGTGTTGATTGTCATAGCCGCTATAAAATATCCTTGACATTCACAATGTTATTTTCAAGGTTGAGATTGAGCTTAACCGTTCGCACGGAATATGCCTTTGTTTTCCAACGTTTTAATATCACAGGTTTGGGCGGAAGTTCAAGCACCTGCAGTGAATTATAACAATAGTTCCACCTTATTAATGCAACAATTAGTTTATTTTCTACATAGAGGTGAGCAAATCCAACATGCTCATAGCCTATAACTCACTGTTATACGAATCGTAAAACCCATTGGAGAATGGCTCTAACTGGTTGCAAGAGTTTATTAGGGGAGAGCCTACTGCGATTTTAGACCAAAATGGTACAAAAACAAAAAATGAGCTTTTTGCATTATAAGTTGTCCTATTGTGTGAGGCACATGGGCATATACTTATAATCTGTTTACTCATTTTTAAAAGTAGCTGCGAAACTTTTAAATGGCATACGTATCCCCCCCACTGTAGCATGCCATGCCGCCTTATGTGGCAAAAAATCTGACAATATTTAAAATTTTATGCAGTTTTCTTTTCAAATTTCTCACATAATCTATCGCTCCTTGTGTCTGTTGCCATCTGGTTGAATTATTAACATTTTTGTGAAAGAAGAATGTGTGAATCATCCTAAAGGATGGCATAAGTCTTAAAAATTTAGTCAAAGAATGGCAAGCTAAAGGTATAAAGCTTGGAGTAGCAACCAAAATACCAACTTTGGTTTTTGAGTTATGCTATCACAAGGACCTTTTTCTAAAAATGTTTTTGGATTGAGGGGGCCTCAAAGCATATTTCCGTTGAAATCTCGACATCGAATTTTTGGGTGGAATACAATACTTACTCCACTTACTAGTAGAGAAAATAAAAATGTACATCTGTTTAAAACACACAAGTTATGTCCAAATGCATTTTCATGGACTGGATCATTTCGGAGAAATTACTTGTTATTTGTGAGTTTTGAAATACAAACTTTTCTCAAATGGAAGGTCGTTATTCACTTTTTATCTTTTGGCCGTGCAAAGAAAACGGAATTTTAAAGCTTTAAAAGATTTGACTATCGTTCAAAGGCTACTGTATTCCCATGTTCCTCTTGCACCTACAAGAAAATTATAGTGGACACAGTTTACGGCAGTTCCCAAGAGTTCAAGGCCCAAATGACCCAGGTATCGACGGGCCCTTAAACTCCACACTCCACTCCATTCCAAGAGTTCAAAATGGCCGACATTACACTAAATAGCTGACGAAAGAATCGCAAAAAGCAGTTCTGCCAACGTAGATAATAAAGGCATTTCTAACCTCAAATATCACAGGGTTAAAGTAACATACTTTCAAATGATAATAATGCTTGAACATCATTACCACAGAACACATGATGAAGCTACTCATTTTCGGCAAATCTTGTTCTGCAATAACACTTTTGGATAAAATCGCTTCCGAGCGCTAAATATCGTAATATATATATATATATATATATATTAATGCACTACTGTATAGCGAACACAAAAATAACAACAGTAACTATAACTGCATATATTGCTCTAAACAGTTCAAGACAAAATCACACAAACACGAGCAGTATGTCCACAGATTAATTAATTGATTAATACGGCGTTTAAACAGAATCTTGTTTTAAAATCTATCGGTTGGCTTTTCTGCAACGCGTTCATAAACAACGACATCTGTGGCAACATGACAGACGCAATAACACCAGCTATGGCCGTAGCTTTACCATGGTTGTTATATGCTACAAACAGTCGGCGGCACTAACGCAACCCAACGGATGGAATATCACCAAATATAACCAGACTGCACCATAATGGGGGAAAACTGTCAAGGTTGTTTTTGGGGGTATCTCAATAAGCTGTACTAGAGCGATAAGATCTGCAAATGCTTATCTCGACTACACAAAGAAGATAGAGGAATGAGTTTGTAAGAATAGTTCGTAAAACAGTAGAGAAAGTCACATGAGTGCAATGCACAAGATTTTTTTGTAATTCAATTTTTAGAGAAATAAAGTGTCAGAAAAAAGTAACTGGATTTTTGTCACAATATAAACAAATTTAAGGAAGTATACAATTCAGCGACACTGGTGACGCGACATGAGCGACAAGGCGATTGTACAATAGGAATTATATGAACGCGACAAAATCTGTGCGACGAAAGTTGAATTAGGGTTAACTTTTACCGCGCGACAAGGCGGCATTCACAGAATAGGTTATGTGATTCTTGTTAAGGGAACATCAACCTCCAAGGAAATGCATTCTCTTTCCAAAGAAATACCTAAATATTCCGAGTTGTATGTTGTATTACCACAAAAGACGCATACTTTCGAACGTGGTAATGTCAAAATTGTGAACACCAGATTTGGAGATGCAATATCGTGTTTCGCATCACTAATGTCGCCCCATTGGGCATGACTGAAAGATACTTAGCCGATATCGCAAGAATGGAACAAATTTCTCATAATCGCTGGTAATTGTTATGTTTAACAAAATGTGTGAAGTATTTTATCCTCTAATCTTAGGTTCTTTTGCTTTGCTTCGAAAACTGCGTGCTGCACAGTCAATATTTACATTTACTTTTTGTTTGCCAAGATCAAGAGAACCTCTCACACTTCATGGAATTTCTATTTCGGTACTAAAGGTGTGCGAAAAACGTCATTAACGTTTATTCGCTTTGCTATTTCTGTCTATTTCTGTCTGCGGAATGCTGAACAATCACGATCCTAACCTTACCTACGTCATCATTTTATTTCTGACGTCAAAGTTTTCTTGCTTTTGAAAGTATCATCACGTCTGCTCACACGGAAAACAAGTTTGGACGTAATCTGTTACTCAACGAAGGTAAAGATGGTGCCAGCGCCTTTGGGCATGTGCAACCCGCTGCTACAGACGAGTTCACTATGTTTGCGTGCCTGCGTGTGTATGTGTGTATGTGTGAGAGAGAGAGAGAGAGAGAGAGAAAGAGAGAGAGAGAGAGAGGGGGGGGGAGACAGACAGAGAGATTGTGTGTGTTCGTCTGTATGTGTGTGTTTGTGTGCAAGACACAGAAAAACATTTATTCCTTTTTTACTTTCTCCACTACTTATTCGAATTGTAGAAGTATAGTATTCGATCCAAAAATTCGATGCCGAGATTTCACCGGAAATATATCCAAAAAAAATTGATGTGTTGCACTCACATGAATTTCTCTACTCTTGTACTAACCATTCTAACAAACTCTTATTCCTATATCTCCATGTTAGTTAAGATAAACATTCGTACAAATTATCTTATTGCTTATGTCCTTGTAGGTGCAAGGGGAATATTAGAATACAGCAGGCTTTGTGAGACAGTCAAATCTCTTTGATCTTTGAGATTCTATTCTCTTTGCACGATTAACATATAAAAAAATGAACAACGTTGTTGCATTTCGCTAAAGTTCTAAGTTTTCCGAAACTCACACACATAACAAGGAATATCTCCGAAATGGTTCACCCTACAAGAAAATTTATTGAGACATAAAATGTGTATTTTAGCAAGATCTACATTTTTGTATAGTATAATTTGGTCTATCTCTAACGGTTTACCACTTATGCAAAAGTCGTCCAGGGTAAATACGACTACAGGGTTATAGCCAGAAAATTCAAGATATAAATTTCATTTGTCATATAAATATCTCAAACATATGACATTTTAATCAAAACCGTTAGAGCCATTTTCAAGAAAATCAGAAGTTTCGGAAAATGTTCCAAATAAACGGTAGTTTAGGGTGGGGATATTTTCTTTAAAATCTTCGTGTCGCATCCTTGAAAGACATTAAACTTAAATACTAACTTTGGTTTTTAACTGACTTTGCGTTTTTGAGTTATGCTGTCCACAGACTGACAGACTGACACACAGACAGACAGACAGACTGACACACACACACGCGCGCGCGCGCAGACCTTTCTCTAAACATGCTTTTTTTGGATTCAGGGGGCCTCAAAACATGTATTTCCGGTGAAATCTCGACATCGAATTTTTGGGTGGAATACAATACTTCCCCTACTTACCAGTAGAGAAAGTAAAAGCACTTAAAGAAAGGTCCATGTGTGTGTCTGTGAACACCATAACTCAAAATCGAAAGGTCAGTTAAAAACAAAAGTTGGTATTTAAACATAATATCTTTCAAGGATGCGACACGAAGAATTTGAAGATAATTTTTCCACCCTAAACTACACTTTACATGGAAGGTTTTTCTAAAATCTTGATTTTCTCAAAAATGACCCTAACGATTTTGATTAAAATGACATGTTTAAGATATTTTCATGGCAAATGAAATGTGTTTATATTTGCTCGCTATAGGCCATGTAGGCCTGTTTGTTCTTAATGACTTTTGCATAATTGGTAAACCGTAAGAGACAGACCAAATCCTACTATACAAATAATGTAGATCTCGTTAAAACACACGTTGTGTATAAATGTGGAGTAGTGAACCATTTCGGAGATATTGTTATTTGTTTTGAGTCTTGCATGTACTTTCTCAAAGGGAAGGTCGTTATTCATTTTTTGTCTGTTGGTCAAAGCCTTTATGTACCAACCAGCTTTAAAAGATTCGATTATCGCTCAAAGCCTACTGTGAAGGGTAAAGGGTACAGGTATGAAGGTGGACAGCTCGCTCACGTCGACCTACACAGGTCTATTGTGGTTACCAGCCCCCAGGAGGCAGGGATGAATGAGGGAACCGAAGGGGTGTTATCAGACCCGCAGCTAGACAGGCCTACCAGAGACGCGTGCAAGTCCCTAACCAGTGCTGAGATGTCTTCATCCCGGCGCAAGGCCCCGCCAAGCAGCCAGCATCACACCGCGAGTTCGGGGCGGTATCGCACGAAGCGTCCCGACCTCCCCTCGACGGAGGGCAAGGGCCACCAGACGCCACCGAGTCCCGAGAACAGCAGTTACCATTCGCGGTTATCCACGCCATCTGCCCGACACTGTCCACACTACATGCCTGGAACTGCACCACCTGAAAAATGATAAGGAAATGGATTGAAAGGAAGTGATGGAAAGGAAGCCGTGGTATGAAATAATGCACCCCAGCATTCGCCTAAGTGACATGGGAAAACCAGGGATAAACCCATATCAGAATGCGCGGGCACGGGAATCGAACCCGCGACCTCCCAAATGCGGGCCACAGACGTTACCGCCTGAGCCATCCCGCTCGGTAAAGCCTACTGTACTCCCATATACCTCTTGGACTACTAGAAAATTAATCAGATAGTTTCTACAAATGCTTATCTTGATTAACATGAAGAAGACAGAGGAACAAAAGTTTGTACAAGAGTAGAGAAAGCCATGTGAGTGCAGCACATCAGATTTTTGACTTACCTATGCTGTTCACAGACTGACACGCGCGCAGACGTTTTTTATTTTCTCTACTGGTAAGTAGGGGAAGTATTGTATTCCACCCAAAAATTCGATGTCGAGATTTCACCGGAAATATATGTTTTGAGACCCCCTGAATCCAAAAAAAGGATTTTTAGAAAAAGTTCCGTGTGTGTGTGTCTGTGTCAGTCTGTCAGTCTGTGGACAGCATAGCTCAAAAACGAAAAGTCTGTTAAAAACCAAAGTTGGTATTTAAGTTTAATGACGTTCAAGGATGTGTCACGAAGATTTTGGAGAAAATAGCCCCACCCTAAACTACCCTTTACATGGAAAATTTTTCGAAAATTTTGATTTTCTTGAAAATGGCCCTGACGATTTTGATTAAAATTTCATATGTTTGAGATATTTTTATGAAAAATGAAATGTATATCTTGAATTTTCTGGCTATAGCCCCTGTAGTCGTATTTACTCTGGACGACTTTTGCATAACTGGTAAACCGTTAGAGATAGATCAAATTATACTCTACAAAAAATGTAGATCTTGCTAAAATACACAATTTATGTCTCAATAAATTTTCTTGTAGGGTGAACCATTTCGGAGATATTCTTTGTTATGTGTGTGAGTTTCGGAAAACTTAGAACTTTGGTGAAATGGATCATCGTTGTTCATTTTTTTATATGTTTAGTGTGCAAAGGCAACAGAATCTCAAACATTTGACTATCGCACAAAGCCTACTGTATTTTAACATTCCCCTTGCACCTACAAGGAAATAAGGAAAAAGATAATTTGTACCAATGTTTATCTTAACTAACACGAAGAAGAAATAGGAATAAGAGTTTGTAAGAATGGTTAGTACAAGAGTAGAGAAAGTCATATGAGTGCAACACATCAGATTTTTTAAATGTTTTTTGGATTCAGGGAGCCTCAAAGCATATTTGTGGTGAAATCTCTACATCGAAATTTTAGTCGGAAAGAATACTTACTATGCGCAGTAAGTAGAGAACGTAAAAAAACTCGTTTTTTTTTTTCGTCGTTTACAGAATCTACAATTCGTCGTGACCTTCCAACTCACAGCTGCCGTTCTCTCGTAACCTTAACACGTGCTTCACTGTTCAGTCCTACTCTCTCTGTCTCACAAACAAGCTTAACTAAAAACTGATTCACACAACGAGCAACTCGGACGCGACGATTAACATCTACAACTGTCTCTGACGATGCTCAAACTCGCTCGATACTGGCTGCACACACAAACACAAGGCAAACACTTAAAACTAACTGCAAACAGCTGTCTCGTTCAATACTTCACGACTCACTCCCTGTCCAAGCTCTCTCGTCTTTATATGCCAGGTGAATTCTATGGAAAATACACCTTTTCTCGAAATTCTCGTAAATAAGCCGGCAGTAGAAAGTTTCTCAAACAGTCTGAAAATGCGTTGTTCTGCCACGCTCATAGTCCTCTTTGTTCTGACCGATCGATTGTCGTCGGACTGCGTATCTACAAGTAGTGGTGTGAGGTAGCTGACCTCATAATATTCACGAGAATCTTAAATATGCCATTATACTCAGGTTTCACAACACTTAAGTTAAAAACATTTAAAAAATGTCGCTGGTGTCCGAATTTTAATCATGTATTTGTTATTCGAGTGTACCTATACTCTGTTCATCAAGAGATTAGAGGAGATATAAACAAAGCACCGGTTTGTATCACTCCGCGGCCACGTGCTTTCACAATGACGCAACACAGTTACCTACCGCTACGCGTAGTTATAATATGCATTTTACACTACTAAAAGGATATATTAACTTGATTCAAATAACATGTAGCACATGGAAATTAACTGCTACTTACATCATCTCTGTCCACAATAACACTTTTTCATTTCCTGCTCACAATCTCGAAGCCAATCTCCAGAAGCAGCTTGTGGAGGGAGGTTAGTTTTAAATCTGGAAGATCGGGTTCAGAGTTAACTGCCAACAGCACTTTGTTTAAGGTGGGGATTCATTGACAGACGAACTTTTCGACGGATTGCAGATCTCACACTCACAAATTCGTTGCAAACTACATCCACCATTTGTCTGGCACGTGGAAGCTGTTGGCTGGGATCTTCACCAACTGATGATTTCTCTTTGAGTGTGCTGTAAATACTTGCACTGACACACCGGTAAACTCGAATGTTAATTTTATCACGTCTTCGATAGCAAGTTCGGGATATTTCTCGCAGAACTTGTTAAACACGTTCAATATTATTGTCTTTTCACCACTTCGCAACGCTTTGCCACGCTTATGTTTTACAACACTCACTTATTCCGCCATGTTACTTTCATACTGAATAATGCGCGCGCAGAATGAATTAGGCTGGTTACAGATTCACGTAAGTGCGTATTCTTACACTTTAGCTATGCTTAGTACACTTAGTTCATGCTTTAGCAAACATTAAGTGACATTTTAGACCTCAGTAACAGTATTTCTTCAAGGGACTATTTACATGGCGAAAGCGTCAAGAGGGCGCGCTGTGGCCAAAACGCACGTGGCTTTGTTTACGTCTCCTCTAATCTCTAGATGAACAGAGTATACGAGAGTTGATCATTGTCTTCAACTGCGAAGTTATTAATTTTATTATGTTGACCTTGACACAATGATACGGAGAGTATATGTGCTATAATCTTTACAAAAGCTGACTTGCAAAAACGAGAAGACAAATGAGACACGTTTCTTGATTTTTCTGCTCATAAGTTATTCATAACATCGTATGCCTTTGCGGAAATTTCCAGCGGTGTAAATTGTATACCATTCTCACTCGTGTCCAACATTTTTAGTTTTTATAATCTCGAACTACTTGTTATTCGAATGAACATGGAGAATCGATAGTTTCGCTTTCAGCTGCGTGAAAATATGCGCAGACGGCAACTATTTATTGATACACGGGGATCTTTTGAATGGTGGATAGCAGTAAGTATGTTGTGAACAGCTGCACTTCTAATTGGTGGATAGCAGTAGCGTCATGAACAAGTACGCCTTTAATTGGTGGAAGCAGTATCGTTATGAAAGTTGCACCTTTGATTGGTTGATGGCAGTATCGTTATGAAAGGTGCACCTTTGATTGGTTGATGGCAGTATCGTTATGAACAGGTGCACCTTTGATTGTTGGATAGCAGTATCGTTATGAAAGGTGCACCTTTGATTGGTGGATAGCAGTATCGTTATGAACAGGTGCACCTTTGATTGGTGGATAGCAGTATCGTTATGAAAGGTGCACCTTTGATTGGTGGATAGCAGTATCGTTATGAAAGGTGCACCTTTGATTGGTGGATAGCAGTATCGTTATGAAAGGTGCACCTTTGATTGGTGGATAGCAGTATCGTTATGAAAGGTGCACCTTTGATTGGTGGATAGCAGTATCGTTATGAAAGGTGCACCTTTGATTGGTGGATAGCAGTATCGTTATGAAAGGTGCACATTTGATTGGTGGATAGCAGTATCGTTATGAACAGGTGCACCTTTGATTGGTTGATGGCAGTATCGTTATGGACAGGTGCACCTTTGACTGGTGGATAGCAGTATCGTTATGAAGAGCTGGATATTAGGAGGTCCATTACAGTGGTGTATAAGCACTACATTATCTCATAGCAGAGCATAAAGAAGAATAATGTATGAAGAAAGTCACTTGAATGTAACAGAGATTTGTTTTTTCAGTAACATTTAAAACAAACATAAACCTCAGTTAACGTATGGCAGAACCAAGAACGAAGGTGTGTCAGAGAGGTCGTCATAGGTTCACCTTTCATGTAACGCAATGACGTCTTCATTTCAGACAAAAAGAAAGTGGTGGATTGCAATCTCTATGAGTGACACACCCCTCAGGGTGGCGTTCTGAGAGGGGATAGATGACGTATTTACCTTCTGACGTAGACACAGCTGCTGGCCAAATCTTCGTGCCTTGACTTATTTACCCTAAGTGACCAAACGCTGTCCCCATTCTCTTGAAGCAGGACTAGCTGCTACAAAGTTTGAATAAAGCATGAATCTACTTTCAGATATTTTCAGCACTGCACGGGTCGTTTGAATCATTGACACATTTGTAAGCATCTGCAAGCCCCTAAGTTTATAAATATAATCTGCGTGCGGTGAAATGCTCTGAGCTTGAATAGTCTAGCTAGTTAAGTATTCTTCGCATACGACTTTTCGTGCAGTTATACGCTCAAGGTCATTTACATCGTCACACTTTTAAGTACTATTCTTGCTGGCCTTGGTTACGGTGATTCACAGACAGTTTGTATACAAACACGATATAAAACCGACTAAGGCTACTTATTAATTAAGAATCGGGGACTCACTTCTTGAAAACAGAAACCGAGATTGGGTTTAGAAATAGTATGTCGCATAGTACCTACTAGAACTAGATCGTAACCAGTGTTTCTTTTAACAGGAGGCCTAGGAGTTAATATCGCCAGAGCGAGCCAGTTGCCGTCATGGAAAACATATCTATTGTGGGCGAATACCCACCAGGAGGAAGGGAACCACCACAGAGGTCATAGGCCGCAGACAGACAGGCCACAGGGACACGCGGAAGTCCCTAACAATTGCTGAGAGTTCGTCCTGACGTCAGAAGCCATCGCGCAGCTATTAACCCCCGGGACCCGGTCTCGATAAGCGCCCGTGCGGGCAGTGAACAACTCCGAGAACAGCATTTACAATGCGCAAGCATCCGCGCCCTTTGCCCGATACCGTCATGCGTCTCGAGCCTGAAAGCACACTTGAAAGATGATAAGGAGATGGAATGAAGGGACATGATAAAAAGGAAATATTGGTATTACCTGGCAAAGCGTTGAGACGTATTGACCTTGGTGGTCGAGCACTACGATCGCTTCTTATCTTGTTTATTAGAAGAGCGAAATATCAGTAACTTGGAGTATAGTCAGTGATAAAACACAAATGGATGATCTCTCGCGCCTGCCGATATATGAGACGTTGCTGTCCTGGAGATATGATTGTATCTGAACAGAGTGTACGCACACCATCTAGCCATGTTTATGCGATCAGCTCGCATAAACAATTGGGCAGTTTCACATTCTTTCCGATACGCTTCATGGTTTTGCCAGGTAATATGGAAGTAAGCATTCCAACATTTGCCTAAACCCCTAAGGGGAAACCACAAAAACTCAAGTCAGAGTGGCGGCCGACGGAAATCGAACCTTTGACCTCCCGAATAATATTACCGGAGTGCCACCTCGCTCAGTTGTGATAATTAAAGGAAGTTGTGTATACCGTAAAAAAATTAGATATATGTACAGATTTCACCACAAATGCACTTCGAGTTCCACTGAATGCAATAAAGTCGATCGTGTGTGTGTGTGTGTGTGTGTGTGTGTGTGTGTGTGTGTGTGTGTGTGTGTGTGTGTGTGTGTGTGTGTGTGTGCAATAGCTAAATATCAATACAAAACTTGGTATTTAAATTCTGCATCTTTCAAGGATCCTTTTTATTAATGTTTAAGATATTTGTGTGACTAATATATCCTTAGTTTACTTGAATAGCCAATGAAGTACATTGTATTCTGAATGAGGTGGGTAGACTTTGATGACTCAATGACAACTTGCGGAGGGTGACATAGCACCTCGTGCAGAAAGTTGATTTTGTGCCTAAACGGGGCACCTCTCGGGAGCATGGATGAGGTGAATGGATCCTAAGGGCGGCCCGAACGTTAACACGACAGAGTAGAGGTCAGGATCCCAACATTTTCCCAGTTAGAAGCACACCGGCGGAGGCTGGCTTAGCTCCCTTCCCCCTCGGGCTTGTACCATCCCATGGGTTCGCCCTCCAATGAGGGGGACGAGATTTCCAGAGCGCTTCTAACCCTGAAATATACTTAATGGGATGAAGGACGAAAGGAAATGATTTATGTAACGAAATGGAGGGACAAGAAATTCGGAGGAAATGGAAATCCTTCCCAGCATTCGCCTGCGACCCAGGGAAACCTCAGAAAAAAAACTCATGGGTCAGGAAGGTCGGCAACGAGGATCGAATTCACGACCTCCCGAATACAGACCACAGACGTTATCGCCTAAGCCATCCCGCTCGGTTAAGTAGGCTTTTGTATAAGTGGTAAACTATAAGTGATGGACAAAACTATTATGCCGAAATGTAGTTTTCGTCAATATCTTTCCTCCGTGGTCTAGAGTAACATGCTAGCCTCTGGTTCCCAAGGTTGCGGGTTTAACCCGACGGAGGACGATAGATATTTTCGGGCACACGAATCCTTAGCGAGGCCTCCTTCGGAAGGGAAGTAAATCCGGTGGTCCCATGCATAGATTCACGGAACGTAAAAGAAACTCAAGCCTGACAAAGAGGCCTCAGCAAAATTTAGCGGTGTTTCATGTCCAATAAAGAATGGGACGCTGAGAACCACTGTGTTAAAGAGCGTCCATGAACTTCAATTTGTCTCTCCCTTTCTCAAAATAAATCTGCAAGAGAAATAAGGGAATGCAGTAGGCTTAAAGTGACAGTCAAATCTATTAAGAGTTGGTCGCTATGTGGTGGATTTGAAATTCCGTTCTCTTTGCATGCCCAACATATACGAGTAAAACGAATGACTTCCTATTGAGAAAATTATAAGTATTTTAAAAGCAAATTAATGACAGTGAATATCTCGAAGTGATTAACCCTATCAAAAGAAAAAAAAAAGTGATATAAATTGTGTATTTTAACGAGATCTACCTTGTCGTGTAGTAAGATTTTGTCTATCTTTTACGGTTTACCAATGTTACACAAAAGGCATTCAGAATGAAGACTTCAGCGACTATTCCCGCAAAATTCAAGATATACATTTTATTTGGCATAAAAATATTTTAAACATATGGCATTTTTATCAAAAGTGTTAAAGCAGCTTTTAACAAAATGAAAAAAAATTCGAAAAACTTTCCATATTAAGGGTAGTTTGGGTAGTTTTGCAAATTAAGAGATACAAAATAACCTATACTTTTTGTTCACTGATGCCAGAATTCCGAGAATAGTACAATTATCGCAGCATTTCTTTACTAGGAATTCTATGTTTCTATAATAATAATAATAATAATAATAATAATAATAATAATAATAATAATAATAATAATAATAATAATAATAATAATAATAATAATAATAATAATAATAATAATAATAATAATAATAATAATAATAATAATAATAATAATAATAATAATAATAATAATAATAATAATAATAATAATAATAATAATAATAATAATAATAATAATAATAATAATAATAATAATAATAATAATAATAATAATAATAATAATAATAATAATAATAATAATAATAATAATAATAATAATAATAATAATAATAATAATAATAATAATAATAATAATAATAATAATAATAATAATAATAATAATAATAATAATAATAATAATAATAATAATAATAATAATAATAATAATAATAATAATAATAATAATAATAATAATAATAATAATAATAATAATAATAATAATAATAATAATAATAATAATAATAATAATAATAATAATAATAATAATAATAATAATAATAATAATAATAATAATAACAATAAATAATAATAACAATAACAATAACAATAACAATAATAATAATAATAGTAATAATAATAATAATAATAATAATAATAATAATAATAATAATAATAATAATAATAATAATAATAATAATAATAATAATAATAATAATAATAATAATAATAATAATAATAATAATAATAATAATAATAATAATAATAATAATAATAATAATAATAATAATAATAATAATAATAATAATAATAATAATAATAAACACAACATAACAC
This sequence comes from Tenodera sinensis, assembly GCA_030765045.1. Taxonomy (NCBI): domain Eukaryota; kingdom Metazoa; phylum Arthropoda; class Insecta; order Mantodea; family Mantidae; genus Tenodera; species Tenodera sinensis. The sequence continues at coordinate 34,352,269 of CM060969.1, read as the reverse complement.
AATTGGATCAGGCTGGTCTCGGGCCCGGGCACTATAACCACTTCTATTCACACTCGGGCCGGGCTCCAGCTTGGTTGAGGCCGGGCCGGGACGAGCCTAAGAATGTCGGTCCTTACAGGTCTCTAAAATATGGCTGTACGAAGTACTGGATTGGTAACTTATGAGCTTTAGGAAGAGGTCTATGTACCGGGTGACAAACCCATGAGGCGTATCGGAAAGAATGTGAAACTGTGGAGTTGTTTACGCGAGCCTATCGCATGTACACGACCAGGCAGTGTATGTACTCTGTTCAGATGCAATCTCTTTTCAGGAGAGCCACGTCTGCAGGCACGAGAGGTCTTCTGTATGCGTTGCATTACTGACTGTAGGGCAATTTGTTAGTATTTTGCTGTTCTAGTCAACTGATAACAAGCGATCGCAGCGCTCGACAACCAAGGTCAATACGCCTGGATGCTTTGTCATTTAGTACTATCTTTCTAGAAAGTAAATGCACAACTTATGTGGGTCATTATCATTCAGGCGTGCTTCTATGGAGGATATAGAAATTGAATCAGTCGTGACGAAAGCTAATGTAGCAGGCTCTCCATTTTGAAAATTTCAAGTTTCAAGTTTTCTTTATTCATAATTTTGGCCTGGTGCCGGTACAAGGGTCCCGGCTTACAGGCTATAAATTTACATTTATTTACAATTTTTTTTACAAGCTTATAGTTTTGGGTATCACCAAAAACCCATACGGTGGCCACCTTTAGGCCACCGAGAATAGTTTTCGTTAGTCTTTTGGTGTCTATTCCAATTATTTGTTGTTGTTTTTTTTCTTATATACATATATACATCTATATACACACATACACGCACGCATTCACCCACACACTCAGATTCACACGCTTACACACACACGTTCACTGAGCACACCAGAAATATGCGTCCCAGCTCGCGCACTGCACTATTTACAATATTTACATTTTCCCGCTGTTTTCCTGCGCAGGCAGGGTGTAGCTCCTGGGTGTTTTCCGAGGTGACGGCCTCTGCCGTAACGTGTGTGTGGCCTAAGAGTGAGATTGCATGGACACGCATTAGTCGGCGAGCCGTGCCGCGTCTAGAACATTTTTATTCTAGTATGTTTGCGGTGCTTCGGCTCGCCTTTGCCAATGTTGGCAATCACGTAGTTTTCGTGGTTCCTAATGCGCGTCCATGCTGCCGTTGCTCTTTTTCCTATTGCCTCTGGGATGGACGGGATCTGAGTTTCGAGGTGAAGACTTTGGTTAGTGGTAAGGAGTGGAGCAGAGAGGATTTTTCTAAGGGAGAGGTTTTGGAGGGTTTGAAAATTTCCGTGGTTTTATTTCCCTTTTATATCCAAGTATGCGCGAAATATATCAAGCCTATCTAAAGTCGATCTGTAGTTCAAATATGGGCTATTTAATTTAAATTAATACTGCGTAAAATAGCGTACGTGGTAGTGTCTTAAAATCAGCGGAATGAAGTTATTGCATGAGATGCTAAGCTTGAACTGTTAAGTTAGCTGAGCGGTTAAAATTATGTCGTCAGTGCAAGAAAGCTCTGAGAAACTGATGTTAAGGGCTCGTTTATGAATATATCTTACTTGTCTCACATTTCATGCACTAGCATTCCTACTGTCATTTAAAAATATCATCCTCGCTGTATATACCGTGTGAACACTCAGTGCCGTGAAATCGTTGGTGATCTTTTTGAAAACTATTTATTATGCAGAATAGAGATTTTGATTTCGTTTCCGCATCTTATGCTTCATCACATTTTACAACACAATATATTTACATCTGATAACTAATTTTAGTACGAGTATATCTTCTCATGAAAGGGATTATTATTTCAGTGGCTGGAACGTAGATTAAAGAGCAGACTGCATTCCTTTGTTGTTTTAGTAACCGGTGTTTAAAACTCTAAAGACATGTTTCAATGAATACGTGCTAGTTATTGGACTTTACGTAATGCTTCAATCTCTAACAGCCGATTCAGCGCTGTTGAATAACACGGAGAAAATGATAGGAAACAAATGAGTAATATCACACCTAGGTTGCAAGCCCGAAAGTGCTATATTTGGTGTGAATTGTGTCCAACGCAATCAAAACAATACCAGATCTTATAGATATTAATGCATTGCTATAATCCGTCGGTACCACAAGAGAAGGCAGTTGTTATCTTACAATATGTAAAATGTCGTAAACGACATATTTTACTGAGCGGTCGCAGTGGGTGGGGGACACATGCACTCAATGACATTGCACTCAGTCGTACTTATATCTGAGTACAACTGGTTTCTCATTAACTTCTACCTGCCAAAGGACAAAGTTGACGTTCCCAATCTTTCTCCATTGCTAAGTAAAGGAATTGTTTATTTGATATATTACTGATATTATTAATGTTAATAATAATAATAATAATAATAATAATAATAATAATAATAATAATAATAATAATAATAATAATCGACAAGCAGTTGTAAGTTTTATTGCACATAAAACACATATTTTTCTGACTTTTTAATTTAAATAAATATGTTTGGATATTTACACAACTTTCAAAATATCGCTTAAGGAAACCCCTTTTTAAATAATGTTTACATATTTACATAAAGTCAGATAAAAGCAGCAGCAGAATTATTTTTAATTATTTTAACAAGTCACCACCAACTTCTGTAATGCTCAATTACATAGGCGTGAGGAGTTTTCCTCCGCAGGGAGGTCCGGCACGGGGTGCACTCAGTCTCGTTAGGAGAGGCTAACTTGATAAAGAAGTAGCACCCCAGGTCGCGAATACCGCATAACCGGCCGGGAGCGTTCGGGGGCGCTGACCACGTTCCACCCTCGAGTTCTACACCACACTCATGACGCCAGTAGCGGGCAGAGGTGGGGGACGCAGTAGCCGGGCGGTAAGTCCTGGCCCACGAAGGGCCGTTGTAGTAGGGGTCAAAAAATGATGTTAAATTACCTACACCTTAGAAGCTATATTTAAACACAAAGTGATACATTTATTATTGCAACAGAGATCTTATTGAATAATTTATAAACGCGTTTTAATAATTAAGCTTAAGTTGCCTTCTAAATACTTTGGGTAACAGATCTAACGTTATCAGCCCCGTAGTTAATGTGTCTTCATCTGTTTCGTTTAAATCCTTATCTATATAGCGTTTCACTCTTAGAAGACAGTATGGAGTTAAATGGGACATCTCTGTCTCTATCTAGCGCATACAAGTTGCCATTAGCCGCGTCCTTTTCTACCCTCGCTCTGTTGCCAGATTCCTAATAGCATGGTATAAATATTCATTTGTTATAAATTTCAGGTTTGAACACATTATCCTATGCAGAATTTTTTTCTCTATCAGGTTATATCCTTTTCAGAGTCATTATACATTTCTATAGGTCCAAATTTCTTCAGAAAACGTTTTTTTCAATAGAAGTCCGATATTTACTGTTTCTACACTCATCACGCACTAACTAACAAACTAAATGCTAGAATGCATCTATATTTTTTTCTTAGGTAGAGTAAACTATAGTGCTACTACCTGCCTACTTTGAATTCTCTATGTTTACCCAGTTAAGTGTTATAATTTTTTAAATTAAATGTTTTCGGAAAATGTTATATATGTGCACTGCAAAAGTTACGCAGTGTGAAACTTTTTTGTTATTGAGTTTACATCAGGGAACCAGCGAGAACAAATGTTGAGGAAGGTTGGAGAAAGTTTTTAAAATAAACCAAAAGGCAGTAACCTCTTTCTTTTATCCAGTAAGGCAAACAAAAGGTATTCATCTATTCAGCGCCAGGCCTGACACAGAAGATAGTATAAGGAGCAGCACTAGCATTAGTTCGAAAGAAGCCGTGTGTGTAACTGTGAGCTGTTATTGCGTTATTTGTTTAATATTTTTGTAAATATTTGTAGTTATGGAGGGTGAATCTAGGAAGGGACGATATGTTGGTAAATAAAGAAGTAAGGAACGCCAAATAATTATGAATGTGTTGGATTATTTTTTAAGTGAAATGCGTGTAAGTAAGGCGGTAAAAGAAACAGCTAAGGCTATCGGGTGTTCAGAAGCAGTAGTGTGTATGATTAAAAAGGAACTAATGAAAGGACCTCTGAGAACGCCATCGAAAAAGAAAGCAAAAAGGGCGGGACTACACAAAACGCTTGGTTAACGCAATATGATTGAATAGTGCAAGGTGGAGTGCGGCGAATTGTTCATTCTTTACTGTTTGCAAATATTCCACCCACGCTGAATATAATTTTGTCACAGTTCAACAGTGATGAGACCCTACCAAATTTCTCAAGGGCCACTCTGATTTGGGGTTCGAATATGAAAGAAAGGGTAACAAGTGCATATTAATAGAAAGAGACGATATCGATATCATCAGATGGCGACATAAATATCTAAAAGACATAAAAAGGTTTAGGGACCAGGGGAAATCAATTGTTTATACATTTGTAAATTTAGGTCATACAGTAACAAAGGCGTGGAGGGATACCAAAGTTAAAAGTGTCCGTCTCGTCAAGCAGCAATTGAAGGACTAAGTAGAGGACTCCGGCCACCTCGGGGTCGCGCACGGAGAAAGATTCGCAACTAGTACATGTTGCAACACTGCGCTCCATTTAACGTGTACTGTCTTTTAAGGGTGAGACGCGCTTATACATTCTCCGCATTTACACGATCAGTAGCAATGTTGTTTCGATACACTACCTGTAGATATAGCACAAGGAACACAATATTAATGTGTTTCCACTGCAGGAATTCTCTAAATAAAAGTGTTTTTCTTTTTCATAAATATTGAATATTTATGGCAGTTGGGTGCATTTAAGATTGATTTTCTGTGCTGAAATGAATTAAAAGTAAATTTATTTCAACGTATGTTGGTTTAAGGACGCTATAATTTGCTTCACCTTTCTGAATTTTTTCACAATGAATTGAAAGCAGTCCACCGAAATTGATTGTGTTGTACGTTTTTACAAACTTCAAACTCAAATAATCCTAATTAAAAGTGACAATTCCGACTAAAATCGCTACAATAATTCTGAGGTTCTTATTTATGATGGAGACATTTTGACATTCTCTACCACGTAGCTAATAGGGTTGTTGTTGTAGTGTTTAACGCCCGCTTTTACTACTACGGCACCGCAGGTGGTGACACTGATGATACATGGAATGAAGATGGAGCACCGGTGGAATGAGATGGCGGGGGAAACCGGAACACCCGGAGAAAACTCGCCCTGACGCCGCTTCGTCCACCACGAATACCACATGCGGGTCCCTGGGATCGAACCCGGGCCGCCTAGGTGGTAGGCGAGCGCGCTAATCGCTACCTAATAGGAAGAGAACAATTTACATTTCACTTAAAAATTCGATATCGAATTTTATCGGAAATACATGCTTTGAGACTTCTGAATAAAATATACTTTTTAGAAAATGTGTGTTTTGTAGTATGGCTGACTCAAAATTTGATGGTGGCTGGCTCAACGAAACATTCAATTAGAGGCTTGCCACGTCTTATGGTGTCGTATAATTAAACACGCTTGAAATCACGGTTTGAAGCCGATGATATAAATATCATTTGCCCCTACAAAATTTATTTGCACAGAATAGTAATGGTCAGCTATCAGCCGCCACTAAACTTTGTGTATGCCATAATTATGCCTACATACAGATGAAGTGTGTTGTTTGTGTCAACTAGATTTGCACTTCCTATTGTGAGCTGACTAAATTATGATTACAAAACTGCAGCTTGTACGCAAGAGTAGTGTTTGTGACGTGCTCTTTCTCTAACAAACAAACGTAAAACGCCCTCATATCCGGAAGGCGCTGGCGTATATTCATTTACCTGTTCAGGAACTTAGCTAATGATGGCCCAGTTTGAGATGACAACAGGAAAATGGCACTGAAGAGGAGTAATTCTGAAGGTGGTTTGCGCGTCTTTACTGTTTCCTTCCGGCACAGGCCACACAAATCCACGTCACTGTGACGTAACGACAATAAGGGATTCACATGTGTATTGCTTCACCCTTCAACCTCGCAAAAATTAGTACTTTACAACTTGCATCATACCTACAATTTTACACGCATTAAGGTCTATTTTGCAATTTCGAGGAACTCAATGCAACCACCATATTCCATATCACATCAATATTCGAAAAACCGCAATTTCCGGCATTATGGTAAAACCTTTTTACGTACTTCGTCTGCTACGTATAGTAAGTAGGGGAAATATTGTATTCGACTCAAAATTTTGATGTCGAGATTTCACCGGAAATGTGTTTTGAGGCCCCCTGAATAAAAAACAGCATTTTTAGAAAATGGTCCGTGCGCGCGCACGTGTGTTTCTATCTGCCTGTGAACAGTATAAGCCAAAAACGAAAAGTCTGGTACATATTGGTGTTTGTGTTGAACTAATACATATTTGAATACCACGGCTTTCAGCCCAGGCTCTTAGACCGTCATACCCACCCAACATGGTTGGTATTTAATTTTAATATCTTTCAAGGATGCGACGTGAAGACTTTGAAGAAAATTGCTCCAACCTAAACTACCCTTTACATGCAAAATTTTTCGAAAATTTAGATTTCTCAAAGATGGCTCTAACGATTTTTATTAAAATGCCATATGCTTAAGATATTTTTATGGAAAATAAAATGTGTATTTCGAATTTTCTAGCTATAGTCTATGTAGTCCTATTTACTCTTGATGACTTTTGAATATCTGTAAACCGTAAGAGATACACCAAACCTTACTATACAAAAATGTACATCTTGTTAAAACACACAAGTTGTGTCCAAATGCATTTTTTGTAGAGTGAACCATTTTGGAGATATTCCTTGTTATTTGTGTGGGTTTTCCAATACTTAAATCTTTCTCAAATAGAAGGCCGTTATTCACTTTTTTATCTCCTGGCCGTGCAAAGAGAACGTAATTCCAAAGCCTTCATGTAGCGACCAACATTAAAACATTTCACTATATTGTATTCTCGTATTCCCTTTGCATCTACAAGCAAATTAGCTACAAGATAACTTCTGTAAATGTTTATCCCGACAAAAATGAAGAAGACAAAAGAATAAGATTTTGCAGGAATAGTTGGTACAGGAGAAGAGAAAGTCATGTGAGTGCAGCACATCAAATGTTTTCTTTCTCTGTTCACCTCTGCCTCACATTCAAGAGGTCCGGAGTTCGTATCTCGGTTAGAGCGAGTTATCCGCATAGTCCCCCCCCCCCCCCCCCACCCCTTATCCTGGGAAGACAAATGTCAGGTAACTTTTAAGATCTATGGACCTGGAATCATTTGAGCATAATTGCATCCATTCCATTCATCGTTCCATATGACCTATCAGGTTAAAGGATCATAAACTTACAAAACAATTTAACAGCCATTACTATTACATACGGCACCACAGGCGGTGGCAATGGTGATACATGAAATTAAATTATACTTGGGGAAGGAACTTTAGGAAGAAAACATTCCAGGCCTAAGTTTAAGGTATCGTCTCAGCAAGCCTATAGAAACCTCAGTCAAGGAGGACCGTCCCGACTGGTTGAAGCCCAGATTTCCCGCTCAGGAGTCCGTGTTTTAACTAGCTCGGCCACGCGAGCCGGTATGAATAGGCTGATAGACAATGTATAAAACTGACTTCAACTTCATTATAGTATATACGATTTGTGAATTAATTTTACATTTCCCCTATAACAACGAAAACGTTCATAGCTACAAAACTATGTACAAAGGATTTTTCCCATAAACCATTCGCAGATTTGCAATTAGATTTGCCTAATGAACACGTAGGCTTTCAATTATATATTTAACTCATATAACATTTTACACCAATCTCAAACAATGCAAGACACCTTGAATACTATATTCACAATATATAGCAAAAAATATAAAGGAAAACTGTTATAAAGTAAATGTTTATATTAGTTATGCTAATATTATGTTAAAGAATGAACGTATAAACCATGTAATACTACGTAATATACTAGAACATGATGTAAAACCTAAAAAATTAAAAAAAAAAAAAAAAAAAGGCTATATTCTCAAATGTATTCAGATTCGATCCCTTGGATACAAATTTCCAATTATTACCAGAGTGTTATTTGAAAGAAATCTGCATACTTTGTTTAATATGTTTTCTCATTTCAGTTTAATTTTCCAAGTTGGGTTCTGTAACTTTATGTTACAAATTAAGTAGATATTATTATTAGGTTGTGTTCTTAATGATAAAGTAACATAAATCTAAGGGAGAAGTTAAATGATGTTCAATTTGAAGTAATAATAATAATAATAATAATAATAATAATAATAATAATAATAATAATAATAATAATAATAATAATAATAATAATAATAATAATAATAATAATAATAATAATAATAATAAACATATAGGAAGTGATTTTAAAAGAAATTATTTTTCGGAACGCACATGAAAGGAAGAAATATGAAATAGAGAATTATATAGATAATAGTTGTGAAACAATATATCAAATAATGGGATTATTTGAAATTACAGAAACAATAGGACACAATTGATGTTTAAATAATAAATTACTGAGTAAATAAAGCATAATGAAGGAATATGATTGGGTAAGAGTGTGCTAGAGGCCGTCAACGAGGAATAAAAGCGAAAGAGAAAATTCTATAAGCTTAAAGGCACCAGACGGTCTGAACAGCGCAGAAAATCAAATTTGCAGAAGAAATTATATTAGGGCAGACACAAAATGTATTGCGGCTGATACTTGACCACTATTATTCTCTTTCCTGTTGTACAAATACAATTTGTGGGTGCAAATGATATTTATATCATCGGCTTTACAGCGCGATTTCACAACACCGCAAGACGTGGCAAGCATCTTATTGGATTTTGTGTTGACCAGCTCCTCCTGCCACCCGACATTAAATGGTGTGTCAGCCATAACTCGTGTGATTGTTTTAAGTGTCTTGCGATAAAGTGTATAACTGCGAGTAAAACGAGCATTTGTGGGAATAAACTCGTGGATAGTAATTCCACCTAGTGCACTATATTCCAGAATTTACCACGTGGAGAATAGTACCTGACTGTTTGTGCTAATGTCGATCTGTATGTCACACATCACACATAAATGTTAAACACATACAATAATTACAGATTCAAGAATCATTAGCGAGAAATATTTGATAAAGATTCAGAAATCGCAAGTCGATAAATGGTCTAAAAACACAAATAAGCTTAGCGTTACCTGCACGAGAATTCTAAATTACAACATTCTCAACAATAGCTGGAGATACTGTTAAAAGCTTAAAAATCAAATTGTGTATAAAAGATTAATTTAATTATTGAATAAATTCAAAAGAATTGTTTATTGATAGAAAATAAATATTTATTTTGTTCCAAAGAATTTATATAATAAGAATTCACGCAATTCTCACGTAGCGTATCACAAATAATTGTGTCTTCCTCTGTGGTCTTGTGATTAGTACGCTAGATTCCAAGTCCGAAAGTCCCGGGTTCAATTTCCGGCTGGGAATAGGAATCTTTCTTTAGCCAGGATTGTTCCCCATTCTCCCTAGCGTGTATAAGTATGAACGAAAGTGTGAATTTAATGTTTATAAAGAAAAATCCAACATAAACACATCCAAAGTTAGTATACAAACAATAGACAAGTGAACATAATTGCCGCCGATGAGCACCTGTTCCAAAGGAAAAGCGGTCTATGTGACCTTAAATATTAAAGGCTGTACATAACCGGAACCAAAATGACAAACATAATTGTGTTAATTTTCTCAAATATTTATTTATTGAATATCGGATTATTAACTATCGGAAAATTAACCCACAGCGTTTTATTTAACCAGAAAGCACCCTGCCCTTGTCAGTGGCCACGAAAGCTAAAATAATTTACAAATCACATGCTCTAAAGAACCACCTCAAGCCAAAAAACAAAACAAAAAATTATATTATTCTGAACATGACGCTCTAACGGGTAGTTTAAACTAAAACTATTTCAAATTGTTAGGTCCATTCGCTATCACGAGCGTCACGCAACAATAAATTTATCCGTCCGCAAGTTTGTATGTCTGTGTGCAAACATGAAACACCTCATGCACTTCATGTACTGAATTAGCGCCGGCGGTGGCGGTGGCGACGGTGGTGGTGGTGATGGTGGCGGTAGCGGTGGTAGTGGTGTTGGTGGTGGTGGCGGTGGCGGTTGTGGTGGTGGCGGTGGCGGTGATGGTGGTGCTGGTGCTGGTGATGGTAGTGGTGGTGGCGGTGGTGGTGGCGGTGGCGGTAGTGGTAGTGGTGGCAGTGGTGGTGGTGTTGGTGGTGGTGGCGGTTGTGTTGGTGGTGGTGGCGGTGGCGGTGGTGGTAGTGCTTGTGGTGGTGATGGTGGTGGTGGCGGTGGTGGTTGGTGGTTGGTGGTGGTGGCGGCGGTGGTGGTGATGGTAGTGCTGGTAGTGGTGGTGGCGGTGGCGGTGGTGGTGTTGGTGGTGGTGGCGGTGGCGGTTGTGGTGGTGGTTGTGTTGGTGGTGGTGGCGGTGGCGGTTATGGTAGTGCTGGTGGTGGTGATGGTGGTGGTGGCGGTGGTGGTGTGGTGGTGATGGTGGTGGTTGGTGGCGGTGATGGTAGTGCTGGTGGTGGTGATGGTGGTGGTGGTGGCGGTGGTGGTGGTGTGGTGGTGATGGTGGTGGTGGTGGTAGTGGTGGCAGTGGTGGTGGTGTTGGTGGTGGTGGCGGTTGTGTTAGTTGTGGCGGAGGCGGTGATGGTAGTGCTCATGGTGGTGATGATGGTGGTGATAGTGGTGGTGGTGGTGGTGGCGGCGGTGGTGGTGTGGTGGTGATGGTGGTGGTTGGTGGTGGCGGTGGCGGCGGTGGTGGTGATGGTGGTGGCGGTGGTTGGGGTGGGGCTGGTGGTGGTGATGGTGGTGGTGGTGGCGGTGGTGGTGTGGTGGTGATGGTGGTGGGGGTAGCGGTGGTAGTGGTGTTGGTGGTGGTGGTGGTGGTGGTGGCGGTTGTGGTGGTGGCGGTGGCGGTGATTTTTTTTTTTTTTTTTTTTTTAATTAACGTCCTCCAACATTGCGTCATATCGGACGAATGAATGAAATGGGCGAAATGATGCTCAAATGAGTCCGAGGTCCATGGAGCTTTAAGTTACCCGACATTCGTCTTCTCAGGGTAGGGAAAACCTCGGAAAAAACCTTACCCGGATAACTTACCCTAAGCGAGATTCGAACTCGCGACCTCTTGAACGTGAGGCAGACACGCTAACCATCACGCTATCGAGGCGGGCGGTGGCGGTGATGGTGGTGCTGGTGCTGGTGATGGTAGTGGTGGTGGCGGTGGCGGTAGTGGTAGTGGTGGCAGTGGTGGTGGTGTTGGTGGTGGTGGCGGTTGTGTTGGTGGTAGTAGCGGTGGCGGTGGTGGTAGTGCTTGTGGTGGTGATGGTGGTGGTGGTGGCGGTGGTGGTTGGTGGTTGGTGGTGGTGGTGGCGGCGGCGGTGGTGATGGTGGTGCTGGTAGTGGTGGTGGCGGTGGCGGTGGTGGTGGTGGCGGTGGCGGTTGTGGTGGTGGTTGTGTTGGTGGTGGTGGCGGTGGCGGTGATGGTAGTGCTGGTGGTGGTGATGGTGGTGGTGGTGGCGGTGGTGGTGTGGTGGTGATGGTGGTGGTTGGTGGCGGTGATGGTAGTGCTGGTGGTGGTGATGGTGGTGGTAGCGGTGGTGGTGTGGTGATGGTGGTGGTTGGTGGTGGTGGTAGTGGTGGCAGTGGTGGTGGTGTTGGTGGGGGCGGCGGTTGTGTTAGTTGTGGTGGCGGTGGCGGTGATGGTAGTGCTCGTGGTGGTGATGATGGTGGTGATAGTGGTGGTGGTGGCGGTGGTGGTGTGGTGGTGATGGTGGTGGTTGGTGGTGGCGGTGGCGGCGGTGGTGGTGATGGTGGTGGTGGTGGTTGGGGTGGGGCTGGTGGTGGTGATGGTGGTGGTGGCGGTGGTGGTGTGGTGGTGATGGTGGTGGTGATGGTAGGTGGTGGTGGCGGTGGCGGTGGCGGTGGTGGTGATGGTGGTGGGGGTGGGGCTGGGGGTGGTGATGGTGGCGGTGGTGGTGGTGATGGTGGTGGGGGTGGTGGTGTGGTGCTGATGGTGGTGGTTGGTGGTTGTGATGGTGGTGGTGATTGTTGGTGGTGGTGGCGGTGGCGGTGGTGATGGTGATGGTGGTGGGGGTGGGGCTGGGGGTGGTGATGGTGGTGATGGTGGTGGTGGCGTTGGTGGTGGTTGGTGGTGGTGATGGTGGTGGTGATGGTGGTGGTGGGGCTGGGGGTGGTGTGGTGGTGATGGTGGTGGTGGGGGTGGGGGTGGGCCTGGGGGTGGTGTGGTGGTGGTGATGGTGGTGGTGGTGGTGGCGGTGGTGGTGTGGTGCTGATGGTGGTGGTTGGTGGTTGTGATGGTGGTGGTGTGGTGGTGATGGTGGTTGGTGGTGGTGGCGGTGGTGGTGTGGTGGTGATGGTGGTGGTGATGGTGGTGGTGGTGGCGGTGGTGGTGTGGTGGCGGTGGTGGTGGCGGTGGTGGTGGTGGCGGTGGTGGTGGTGGCGGTGGTGGTGTGGTGGTGATGGTGGTGGTGATGGTGGTGGTGGTGGCGGTGGTGGTGTGGTGGTGATGGTGGTGGTTGGTGGCGGTGGCGGTGGTGGTAATGGTGGTGGTGATGGTGGTGGTGATGGTGGTGGGGGTGGGGCTGGGGGTGGTGATGGTGGTGGTGTGGCGGCGGTGGTGGTGGTGGTGATGTTGGTGGTGGTGGTGGCGGTGGTGGTGTGGTGGTGATGGTGGTGGTGATGGTGGTGGTGGTGTGGTGGTGATGGTGGTGGTTGGTGGCGGTGGCGGTGGTGGTGGTGGCGGTGGTGGTGTGGTGGTGATGGTGGTGGTTGGTGGCGGTGTCGGTAATGGTGGTGGTGGTGATGGTGGTGGTGGTGATGGTGGTGGGGGTGGGGCTGGGGGTGGGGCTGGGGGTGGTGATGGTGGTGGTGGTGGTGGCGGTGGTGGTGTTATTAATGACGGCATAGTAGTGGTGATACTTATGGTACCAGTGATAGTAATGGTGATAGTGATGGTAGTAAATTTGGTATTGCTATGGTGTGTCGGTCTGGGTGGCTCGGTTGGTTAGACGCTGGCCTACTGATTCCAAGGTCGCAGGTTCAAATACGGCCCCGGCCGATGGTTTTTAAGCGTGCTTAAAAACGACAGCTCCATTTCAGTAGATTAATTGACATGTAAAGGAACTCTTGCGGGACAAAATTCCGGCACAGCGGCGACGCTGACGTGATCCTGGCAATTGGCAGCGTCGTTAAGCAACAACGTGGAATGTCCCTCCTTTACCCTTCATTCCCCTAAGACACTAGTTATCACGCAGTATCAGTTCTTCCAACAATGAATAACAAATTGCGACATCTAGATTGTATAATTGAGCATTAAAAAAGTGAAATGTGAAAAATAACTTGCTGCTGCTTTTATGTGATTTAAAAATGATTCCTTTATGTTGTTTTTGTGTAATTTAAGTGAATATCCCAAAATATTTATTTACCTAAAAATCAGAAAGTGTGCATTTTTATGTGCAATAAAACTTAAACTATTTACTCCGGTGTAAATATCCAGAACATTAAACTCAGTGTCAAATTCATACTAGGATGCAAACGAAGTATGTTTTTACCTAAAAATCCGAGCACTAATTATCATTATGTTGAATACATTGTCATTACGTTGTGCATGGTAATCGCAATATTGTCACTTCCTCACATCACTACGCTACCTTAACTTGTAGCTGCTAATCTTATAGCATCTTATGTACATTCTTTTTCGTTTTTGGGATAATCCGAACATTTGCGAATCCAAACAGACCACACCTTCAATTAATTCGGATTAGCAGGGTTCTACTGTAGCAGTCGTAATGGCAATGGCCGTAGCAATGGTGGTAGTAGTAGTAATGTTGGTACATTTTTGAGACCGAGGTTTTTCTCCTGAGTAAGTTATGTACGAGTGTGAGTCTGTCGTGCCCACAGTTCTGAACCGCTGGTTATATTAATAGTAACCGGCGTACACATTACATTTGTGGGACTCCCAGTTGTGTCCGCACCCCGGCCAGTGCGTAGGAGATAAGAGGATGTCCTAAAGATTCTTCATACGACGTGTGCATATTCCTTATTCAAAGTCATAGTTATCTGTCATAAAATATTGCTTGTAAAGGTGGATAATGTGACAGCAGTAAACCAATGTGACTTTTCTGCAGTGAATCAGTTGGCCTAGTTAGAACCACTGGGATATTGAAGAGGTAAACTCCTAACCGAAGTAAGTACCTGTATGTTTGTTCTTTGGATCTTCTCTGCGTTTCCCTGGGAAATTAAAATCGACGTGAGACTAACCCCATTATCAGTACATTCCGCGTTTTCACGTTGAGTTCAATCTGGAATCAAATCGATTTGGATACACAGGGCTCATGCATACACAATTCAAGCGTTTATATTGCTAACTTGGTTTATGTAAAAATAAGTTTTCTGCGTATTTTAAGCGGGTTTTAAGGTTAGTGAATGTTTTTAGAAGAATATTTTGCGAGATTATAGAAACAATAAAAATGGTTTTCCTGTTTGTTTTATTACACCATTTTCGCTAAGAAAACAAAATGACGAGCATGCAGCCTACCCCAACGAGTACAGTAGAATTTACCATATTTGGCGGATTCAAATCGATTTAAATCCGGAAGATGATTCCATGTAATAAAAGTTCCATCCGACTCCATTTCTAGGAGGATCGGATCCAAGGATTTAGTTCAATCTGAATCCGCGTTTCCATGCAGTATTCAATCCGGAACGAGAACTCAAATCGATTTCAATTCCCCATGGAAACGTCGTGAGTGTATCTCAAACCAAACTATTGTTACAAAAGCTAATTATTCTGTCTACTTAATGTTAATTGAGATAAACATTTGTACAGTCTCTTACTCGTATATTTCCTTGTAGGTATTATGGGAAAAGGGAAATGAACTAGGCTTAAGCGTTGGTTGCTATGTGATGATTTTGAAATTCCGTTTCCTTTGCATAACCAAGAAGTTAAAAAAAAAACCACTAATAAGGAATACCTTGGAAATGGCTAGCCCCACAAAATACTATTATACCTGTGTAACTTATATCAACGAGTTTGTTTTAATTCATCATTTTCCGAGATATTCCTTATTAATGCTTGACTTTTCAAATACTTATATTTTTGTCAAATAGGAGTCGTTATTAATTTTTTTCTCCTGGTCACGCAACGAGAATAGGATTTCAAATCCACGTATAGCGACCAACTCTTAAAAGATTTGACCTTCTCTTGAGCCTACTATACTCATTTTACCGGTACAACTAAATACAAACTTTGTACAAATGTTATCTCTATTAACATGCAGGAGATAGAGCATAAGTTTTTGTACGAATAGTTTGCTGAAGAACATAAAAATTCATGTGATTAATAGATATTTATTCAAATTTATTTACAAGCACAATATTGTATATCTACTAAACTTGTAGGTGTAAAAGAGTTGCAGAAAAAAGTAATAATAATACCGTAGTGCTGTGATATTATGATTTTGGATACTGGGGGCGAGTCCCCTTTTATATGTCTTAAATGCGAAATTAGACTTTGTACTGTTTCTTTCATATTTTGAATTCGCAGATCAATTTGTACCAAGTGCCAATAATAAACAGGAAAATGCATAAGTCTTCCCCGGTCCCTAGTCGAATCTAAGCAGAGATGATAGGGAAAAAAGGAAATTAATTTAAGAGAATAAAAATATCACCCGTTACTTTTGAGCACCGTGCTTTGTAACCGTGGATGCACGCGCGTGTAATAAACATAGCAGCAAGCAGTGATAGATGATCCACCTCCATGGCATCCTGTTATTTCATCTTGCAATCAGAGTTTCTGAGAACCATAACTTGCAAGACTGAGTCATTCTTATCTGCGAGGACTGATGACAATATGTTCATTCTTATACTGGGGTTCTTCCTCCTGGAACTCTGCCCAGCTAGAACCTGGGGAATTACAGAGCAATGAACTTCCACTAGTTGCTTGTCCTATTGCAATTATTATTTCTTTAAAACAAGTAAAATCGTGTTTGTACTTCAAGAGTAAGATCCACGCGTTGCTGCAAACTTAAATTTGACTCCTAAGGGAGCGCATCGGTTCAAAAAGGCAGAAAGCTTTAATATGTAGTGCCTTTATACAACTCTCTGCACCCACTATCCTCTAGTCCAGGCACCGGCAGGTACACTACTTTAGAGCGATGGGCAGTAGATGGCGGCAAGAGCTTGCTTGCCGAGCAGCGATCGGTTACGCCACAGCAGTGGATAGCAGTGAGGATTCAACGTTTGGTCCTTGATGAAAATCTTAATGCAGTACTTAGAATCAATACTGCAAGAAATATCTCCCCAAATACTTATAGGTTGGTCAATAGAAAAATAACCAATAAAAAATAACAAAAAGATGAGTTACAGTTTAATTTTCTTGTATTTTATAATGACAATTACCTCACATTTGTGTCGTTTTTCTTCTAAAGACTCTTATATGGCTTGGGCCGCAACCCGTATACTACCCAACGGTATTTAGAGTAATTTTCGGACCGCGGGACGCAACACGTAGTATGTCCTTGTAATATAATAGAGATCATGTGAATTGTGGCAGGTACAAGAGTCGTGTGAGTGTAATACTTTGAAAGAAAAGTCCCGTCTCAGCCCTCGTGCATCTATTATAGTCAAGTTTGCAAGAGTGTGAATTCGTGAAAATACTGCAGTTCTAAGCTTTCGCTTCACCTGCTTCAGCTTTTGACTGCAGTGGAATATGTCGAACTGGCTATCCATAGACCAATAATCTGGCCACGTGTAGTTACTGATATATACGGCACGCCGTGAATCGAACAACAGTTAAGTTTAATGAGCAACGACTTTCTGAGTGTCCAGAAAAAAATAATTAATACTTTTCTTTCAGACCTACGTTTCATTGGTTGTAACTGACATGTACCATGAATAGTGCTGGAAATGTGTAAAGAGAGGGGTAGTGATTTACTGAGCGACCAGAAAAAATCAATACTTTGCATTCAGGCCGACGTGTCATTGGTTATAACTATGTACCTATGTCCAGCCAGTAGCATGAACAGTGTTGTCATTGGAGAGGGGTAAATTGGGGACTCCGCCCCACCCCCCTTGGGAGTACGAACCCGAAGGTGCGTGAGAGGAATCTGGCTGAGCCAGCCTCCACCGGGGTACTTCTAATTGGGAAAATGTAGGGACCCTGCCCTAATGTTGTCTGTCATGACAACATTACGGCCACCCTTCGGATCCATTCGGCTTATCCGTCCTACCGGGGGGTGCCCCGTTAGGGGCACAGGCACAAGAGATCGCTTTTCGGTTGAGATGCCAAGTCTCCCTCCATCAGTTACTATTGAGTCATTGAGTCAGTAAATCAAAAGCACACGCATCCAAAGAAGCTATTTCGAAATAGGCTCACACGCGTGCGTATGTGGACAATATATCTAAAAACGGAACAAATCGGATACTTGTTATTTCGGTTCAGCGTATTCCAAAAGTGCAACGTGAAGTTTTTTAAGAGAATCCTCCCATCCCAAGTTATCCTTTACGTGGAAAAGTTATCGTAACTATTCACATTTTTTCTTCGAAAAGATCACTCTAGTGACTGATTAAAATACAGCATGTTAATTCAACATCTATTTTTACGCCTACGAATACAACGTGGATTTGTATGATAGTAAAATATATTTCGAATTTTCTGGGAATAGTTCCCTTTATTTGATGGCGTTTCTGTGAATGCTGAATACCAACTAGGAAACCAAATGAAGTAGGCAGAAACTTACTGCTGGAAAAATGTAGAGCTCATTAAAACAGTTTTTGTCTAAATGATTTTTGTAGCATTAGCCGATTTTTAAACACTCCATATTCCAAGTTAATAGTTTTCCCAAATATGAGTGCATAATGTAACGGACACACTTGTACATCTGCCATCCCTTTCTTCTTTATTCTTTTTTTTGTTTTTTCCCTTTCCATCGGAAGAGCTCCCCACCCCCACCCTCCCCCATTTGCATAGCTCCCTTTAGCTTCTTTGGTCATATCGGGGGCTTTGAATTGTGAAACAATTGATGGTGTTATTGCTCACTGAATGCAGGGTTTCTTAACCTTGATTTTTATCATTATACCCACTAATATTTGTTCTTACATTCATACTTCCAGACTGTGTGCGGATAGGGGATTATTCTGATTAAACAAAAATTCCCAACTCAGCCGGGAATCCATTCTACTACCTCTAGGTTGAGAAGCCAGAATGCTGACTACTCGATCGCAGAAACAGTCTGGGAGAGCCACGAATAATATTTTAACATTTGAAAACTGTTTTTGCATGTAACTAAGCACTTCCTATTTAATTGTATATAATTCCTACGCAAAAGCATATTATCAGTAATTAAAATGGGTGAAGAAACGCTTTTGACATGAACAGTATATCAAGCTATAACGGGAGGGCAAAAAAGATCCGAACGTCTGCGCGGTGCTTTGCCTGTCCGCATCCTCTGCCCTCGTTGCCGTCTGCGCCTATTATAGAAAGGCGCGATGAAACCATACATTTTTAGAACTACTTTTAAAGGCTTTACTTACCAACTTTACAAAATCAGATATTGAAATTGGCCATCGTCGTTTCCATGCATTTTTGGCATTTCTTTAGGAAACTATTGGTCAATCCCCGTACCCGCGTTGAGAAATGCTGGAAATTTCTTGGCGAATATTTTGTTTTAATTCTTCCAGGGTGTGTGTGTGTGTGTTTTTTTTTTTATTGTTCCATTTATATCCCGCCTTTAACTGCAGAGGCCATATCGGCGGCCTTGCCTATTGACAAATGGTGTTACACGCTTAACTGTGGGTTTTTCGATTTTTGGGGTTTTTATACTTTGAATTCACACACACACACACACACACACACACACACACACACACACACACACACACACACACACACTTTCATTTATACTTCCAGACTCAGGGAAGGATGTGCGGTCCCTCAGGGAAGGATGAGGAATAATCTTGGCTGGAGAAAAATTCCTAGTCCCCCTGCCGAGAATCGAACCCGGAAACCCTAGCACAGCAGGCAGGTGCTCTAGCAACTGTGCCACGGGGCCAGCGGTGTGTGGGTTTGTCTTTTATACTTTGTTTTAAGTTATCCCAAAGATAGAAATCCCTTATTGGAGCTCTGAGAAACTGCACACCATTCACCTATTCTTTTTTTTTTTTTTTTTTTTTTTTTTCACGTCACGAAGGGGTATGGACGGGCAAAACACCGCGGAGCCATTCGGAAGTGTTTTTGCTCTCCCGGTATTAGGTATATTAATCTAATGGTAGAGAAGCTCTCAAGAATGTATCAGATCAGACTTTTTAATGTACTTTCTTCCAATTTCAGATATATGTAGGTATCAAAGTGCTTTCTAGACAACATGTTTAATTTTAACACTGAACCGGGAACAATCCAATAAAGCCAGGGCTTCTGTTATCATAACGGAGGAAAAACAAACACTACAAAGTAATTTCATCTGCAGACTTGAATCACATGAGTATCACGCCGCTTTGTATCGCCATGCGGCCGATAACACGCCGTAGTAAACACAGACATGTGGCGAGGGTACGTCACTAATGCGCATGCGCCTTCTCCATTCATAAACCTGACATCCGTAGGTAGACGTCATCCTTCCGTCCGTTCCAGATTTGCGGTGACTGCGCTCATCATGAACTTGGCAGATTACGCCATATCAACGGCAAAACACAGGAAATGATAAAACTCAACAAAAACAAGGAGATAAAATGTTACGTAGAAACATTTAAACGATTCACTAAAACGAAGATGATTCCAAATATAGTCTATTTTGATGAACACGGAAATAAATTCCTCTTGGGGAAAAACGTCATCCAAAACTTACCACAGGTCAACAGTACTCATTATCTGTTGTCCATGCAATGGTATTCAACCCCCCCCCCCACCCCCCGCATACTTCCAAAGACAATTTGCACTCCAACCAGTACCCAAAGACCTAGCTATAGTTATTCTTAATTCAAATTATACGTACCTAAAACAGATTATACAATTTATAACCTATTAAACACTTCAAAAAGGAGGATTATGCTTTAAATGTATAAAATAAATACAGGAGCTACATTATACATATCACACCCACCCACAAAAATTATATGGATTTGATTTTATACTGCGATAATTGATCCACAATAGCTTGTGCCATGTCATGAATTCCATGCCCTATACTTGTGTCAGAATTATTTTGAATACTTTAGCGGATTTTTTTTTTTTTTTTTTTTTTTTGTAAAAGTTTATTTGATGTAAGCAAAGAGCCAGGAAGAGATTGTACTGCTGTATAAGGTGATTTATTTTTTGGAACTAACAACGCTAACTCATACATGATGCCACCATTGTTGATTTCGTAAAATTTTGTATTAGGTTTGAACTTTAATCTATATTTTCAACTTTGCGCCTGAAAAATTCGACGGACTTGTCTTTACAGTTGTAGTAAGATATCGTTGGGTAGTATGGTGCAGTAAGTAAAATGTGTTCTGGAACAGCGTGCAATTCAAATTTGTCTGGAATAGTTTTAGTTATTTGTGATCATTTAGGAATGATATTATACTGACTGTATATTACACGTACCCCCTAGATGGTCTTCACGTACCCCAGGTTGAATATGTATGGTCTGTGGTATATAGGCGATGCTACTAGCCATATTCTGAACTTAATCGTGGCTTATATAGATCACGGTCAAAGTATGAGTGAACAAAATTAATCGATTTGATTACAAAAAATTCTGGTAGAACAGTTTAGGTATCCTAAAATATCGTGTTTGGAATTTGTCGCTATCAGTAGCGCAGCTTTTACTTTCTCTATTGCTTACTAATAGAACATTATTAAAGTATTGTGTACCACGCAAAAGTTAAATACCGATGTTTCACTGAAACACACGTTTGGAGGTCCCCTGAATATAAATAAGCGCGTACACGTGTCTGCGAACAGTGTAACTCAAAACCGAAAAGTCGGATAAGTTCAGCATATTTCAAAGATGTAACTCGACAACCATCACAGCAAAAACCTTAACATTCAAGAATGTTAGTTAATTTTGATTTTATCAAAAATGGCTCATAAGGAGGCGCCCTACTGAGTTTCAAAACATTTGAAATTTAGATACGATTTGGTATAGGTATTAAGTATTCTAGCTAAAATTAAGTTAACTATAACATTTGGAGTAATTTGATTGTTATGTAAATTTAGTAACATTTTTCAAAATGTTCCAAGCGCATGAACTTTTTAGATTTGGCAGTCGACAATGTTCTTGTGAATTATAACATTATAAATGAATAATAATAATAATAATAATAATAATAATAATAATAATAATAATAATAATAATAATAATAATAATATAATATTAATAATAATAATAATAATAATAATAATAATAATAATAATAATAATAATAATAATAATAATAATAATAATAATAATAATAATAATAATAATAATAATAATAATAATAAAACTTTTTGTCTAAAATAGGCTCCCCCAACGATTTTCGTTAAACTAGCTACAATCTCGAGATACTCTATTGCAAATAAAATGTGTATCGACAATTTTCTGTGATGTAGTGAAATCCCATTTATCATGAACGCATTTTGTGTAATTTTGCATAAGTGCTAAATCATAAGAAATGGACGCACGCCTAATGAAATAAATACATAGATATTGTTAATATACAAATTAATGTAATACACAACGATATTACCGATTCCCAAAATATTGTTGCTATTTAAGTTTAATATCTTCCAAGGACACGACACTAAGATTTTGAAGAATATTCTTCTATTCTAAATTACATTCTACATGGAAATTTTTTTTTCTCAGAAATGGCTTGGATTAAAATGCCATATGTTTCACATATTTTTATGGCAAATGAAATGTATATTTTAAATTTTTTGGCTATAGGCTATGCAGTCTTATTTATTTTTGATTTTTGCATAACTGGCAAACCGTAACACAGAGACCACATCTTACTGTACAAAAAATATAGAACTGATTAAAACACACAAAGTGAGCAGCTTTAAAAGATTTGACTGTCGCTCTAAGTCTTCTGTATACCCATATTCCCCTTGCACCTACAAGAAAATTAGCAATAAAATAATTTCTGCAAGTGTTTATCTCGACTAACATGAAGAAGATATAAGAGTAAGAGTTTGTAAGAACAGTTAGTATAAAAATAGAGAAACACACCAGATTTTTTAAAGTGCTGTCATCATTTATTTACTTTAGCTTAAATCTGCTATATCCCCCATCTATCAACAATAAAACATATAATCAAACCTTTTATACCTAATAATATGAAGCAGATAAAAATAAACTTTCGTAAAAATATATCGCAGAACAAATATTAAAATAAGCTATAATGGATGCATATATGATTATGTCTCCTTCCAAACTGCTAACGTCAGAGACAAAAGGACAATCATTTTCAAATTTGCTGTTTAGCAGAACAGAAACAACGGCAATTTTGGGGTTGTACACGCTATTAAATAAAGCAACAAACTGTGCATTTAATCTCACTTTTCGTTTGACTAATAGGAGCTATGACTTCCTATAAAGAACACATTTTCTTGCACTTCTTGTGCCGAGCTATTAACAAGCTGTTCATCGCTTTTTATACAGCACACGCCAACTAACATTGCCAATGATTCACTTCACAAGGCTGTAACATGACACCACCCGTCTTAAGTCAGTCACAGATGTCTGAAATGTCAGTGAACTCACTCTAAACATGCATATTCTATGTTGAGAAAAATATGAGGGGATTTCCAGCAAAGGGATGGGTTGTAATTTTAGTATGTATTGCTCTAGCATCTCAAAATTCATTGCATAGTGATGAACACTTTCTGTGAATAAAACATACTCTCTGTTTTTCTAAGGATAACATCTACTATACTGCTCGCAAAAGTTAAAGGCATGTGAACGCTGGCCAATGCTCAGGCAGAGCGCTGTTGCCAGGCGTAGTGCGTGTACCGGCAGAGGTTCTGTACATAAGAGCGCGTGAGATGCGTGTACCACATTCGGCAGCGCTGGTAGGAGGGGGAAGCTTAGGATTCGCTGGAGTCTGCAGTACGGCCCGCCTCCATATGCCTTTAACTTTTGCAAAGATTTATACCTCACGCGATTATATATTCCTCGCCCCCAGTGGGGAAGTGAATCGATTTGAGTACACATTCGTATATATGATCTGCACATGATCCGCGTTTTCATGTTAAATGCAATATGTTTTGAACTCGTTTTGAATACTCATTTTGGAATTTGGGAAAGGTGAACCTCTTAAACAAAAATATTGGTTTCTTTTCTGATGTTAGGCGAAGGTACGAGGTTGAAGTACTATGGTTTTATAAATAATATGTGACGTTAGTATGAAAATGGGAAAAGCGTCCTGTTATGTCTATTATTGTACCAATTTCTAAACACGCACACACACACACACACACACACACACACACACACACATTTTCTTCACGAATAGTTACAGCATAATTACCGGCATAACAAAATAAAACCCCAAACTTGTATTTCACAACACTTCTTCAGAAGAAATGGACGAAACATATGTATACCCGTATGACAATAAATATGTTTGGCTTTCCAGACATTTTTTTTTCCCATGAGAAGGTCTGCATGTTGGGTTAAAGATACAAGCGTACATCAGGAACGTATAGTTCACTTTTATTTTAATGGGGAGCATCGGTTAAAAAACTTCCCAATGAGTCATGCCACTTTTGAATTCATATTCCAGCGGCTTGAATCATATTTTAGCATAGCAAAATATTTTGGTTGTTTCAATGATTGTAGGGAAAAAAATTACGAGCAGTCAGCTTATTACAATGAGCGCAGTGCTTTCTAAGATTATCCAATCCAGACTTGTGTAACTCCCGGAATAGCTTGAGTGACCCTCCTATTTTCACCTGCTAAACACACAATTATCAGTGCAAAGCCGTGAGCGGATTCCTTCAGTAGAAGAGAACTCGAAAAGAAGTGACAGAAAAGTAACTGGACCGATTTTTTCATTTTCTCAAAATATGTTCTTATGTGCATTTACACGTGCGATTTCTAATGCGTTATTCTTTATCTTGGATATTAATCCTTCTTGCAAGTAAAACACTCATGCTACATATGGACTAGTAAGCAAGTCCTATACATTTGCATTTTAGTGAATTATATGAAACAAACGGAAGAAGGAAAGGGCAGCAAGTGTTCAATGGTTAAAGTACGCCATATGAGTGGAGACCTGGGAGTGGGTGGTCAGCCAAGGATCAGGTATGATAGTGAGGAAGAGGATGATATGAAATGTAGGCGTAATGGATGAATGGAAAGGTGACGATGGAGTAATTGGTGGAATGAGTGGCGGGGGAAACCGGAGAGCTAGGAAAAATCCGCCTAGACGCCGTTTCTTCCACCAGGAATACCATACCATATACCGGGTGGAAGGGAAATCATTGCATTAATTTAAACCAGTGGTAGTTCTCGGTATCTGGAGCACATTTTGTATCTCACGTTTTTGTCTCTGACCATTTCCTACGGAGATATTTTAGTTTTGTTGAAAACAACCTGGCAACACTGCAGATTGTGTGGGTGGCCACTTTCCCTAGTTCAGTACGTAAACAAGCAGCGTAACTGTGCGTCTTAAAAACAAAATCATACCCTGCCTTGTCCTTCCGTGTTTACTGTGGAGTGTAGAGGCCAATCACAAGCGTTCGCTCCCAACGAAAGCGAAAGTGCCCGGCCTATTTACATTCACAAACTAGGTCAATTCCCTGACCAACCTCAAAGCAACGTTGTCGACTTATCTAACGCGTGAGAGAGCAGCTTGGAGTATTCTTCACGTCTTTTAAGTGATTAATTATTTTGTAGCCCGCTGTGATGTCCCATAATTACTACCGAAACTACGTCAGAAATAAGTTACTCTACGCATCTTACAAGTAACAAACTGTTATCTTCGTACATTCCTGTGGAATTACGCAACCAATTGGGTTAAAATACTACTTATTTTTTTTTCGAAATTGGTAGATCAAAGAACAAAATGTCATTATACTTTTTTGTTTGTAATGCTTCTGTGAAGCACATGTTAGAAGGAATGTAATGACTTCCCTACCACCCTGTAAAGGTTTCTGGGATTGAACCTGGGCCGCCTAGGTGGTAGGCGAATGGTCTAACCACTCAGCCATGGCGCCGTCCTGTGCTATTTTCATGAAACGTAATTTGCACTTGCACAGGTTGGGAGTATGCCTACAAGGTGTTGCACAGGAACCTGTTCCCACTGACGTCTCTCGTGCAAAGACCGCTGATCTGGGACGCAGCTGCTTCTGGTGCAAAAAGTCAGACTGCAGCCTGCGGTTATGTGTTTGCATGATTGGTTTCACAGAACATTGACGTATTGACGTCACGCAGTCCAACAGGTCTGTACTGCTACAGCAGCCACTCTCTCTACTAAACACGCACTATCCCGTTAAAATGGACTATCAAACAGAACAGTGTCAGATAAACTGTCTCACATCTGTCCCAGTTTAATAACTGAATTAACAAAATCCACAGTTCCGTTATTGCCTTAACTCGGAGATTCTGTCCCCCTCTTTCTCTCTTCAACAGTCATACCGTAAAACAATCTATAAACCACAAAAAGTTGATAGAAACATAATATGTATATACTTTTAAAGTCTTGTAGTGTAAAACTTCTCATTAAACTTAGAATAAGTAAAATATTTGTATCCTATTTACTCTACTACTTCCTTTTGTAAGTAGACGAAGTATTGCATTCAACCAAACATTCGATACCGACGATTTCACAGGTAATACATGTTTTGAGGTTCTAAAATATTTTTAGGATAAGGTCGATGTGTGTGAGAATGTAGGGATGTGTGCGTGTGCGCGCTATTTAAATTCAGCATATTTCAAGCATGCGGGACGAAGTTTTTGAAAACAACCCCACCCCAAACTTCCGTTTACCTGGAAAACTGTTATTTTGTGTTTTCTTAAAATGGCTCTAACAATTCAGATTATAATAGCATAGATCTAATTAATCTACATGACAAATAAAATTTATATCTTGGATTTTCCCTTAATTCCTCTTCATTCTGAATTCATTTTGTATAATTAGTAAACCATAAGACATAGACAAAACCCCACTACACGAAATATCTCGTTAAATCACTCAGTTTATATCAAATAAATTTTGTGACGTTAACCATTTTCAAGGGATTCTTTCCTAATTTTGTCAAGCTGTAAATGACTATTTTTCTTTCTCGTGATTATGCAATGAGCAAGGAGTTTCGTAGGAGTCGCATAGTGATCTTCTTTTTAAAAATCTGACTGTTGCTTTGTTGCAAATCATTTGATCGGAGATCTCGTAGTTAACCCTGTTTCTTGCAACCTTGCGCCACTGATATGTACTCTTCCGCGGTTCATTTCCTTTCCTTTCCCTTCCCCCGATCGGCTAACGTACACTTTTTAATAGCTATGTAAAATCCTGTACAATGCATGGTCAGATAATAAAGGTGATATAAACATATTGTCATGATTAGGGCCCGAATTTTGATAAAAAATCATCTTTTTTCTTATTAGTCACAGACGATGCTTATTGGAAATTAAGTGCATTCTGAAACAAATACGTTAGGTATATGTGGTTTTTATAGGTCATCAAAATGCATTTTTTCCACATTTTTATAAGAAAGTTATTTTTTAACATTTAGATGCATTTTCCGGTCATTTTATTTCTTTTTCACGAATTTATTGGGCATTTTAAAATAATCTGTAGTTAGAAGTTCATTTACATCATATTTTATAAAATAGTAACTTTGTAACTGTGGTAATCATGTAATTAACACAGGTCAGCGTCCAACAGTGCTGATGAATTTATGACGCATCAATCCGAGGAATCGCCGACTACATCATGTAATACGTGTGAATTGCATCAGTCAGGGCTTCAGGAGCTAGAAGTGTCGCAGCTGTTGTTGTTGTGTTTAACGCCCGCTTTTACTACTACAGCACCGCAGGCGGTGACACTGATGACACATGGAATGAAGATGGAGCACCGGTGGAATGAGATGACGGGGGAAACCGGAGCACCCGGAGAAAACCCGCCCTGACGCCGCTTCGTCCACCACGAATACCACATGCTGGTCCCTGGGATCGAACCCGGGCCGCCTAGGTGGTAGGAGAGCGCGCTAAACGCTCGGCCACGGCGTCGCCATGTCGCAGTAAGAGAGTAGTTTGTGAGGTGTGTAAATTTGTTGTCCTGTGGAATTGAGATGCCGAAACAAAAACAGTCAAGTGCATCCCGTTTGAAACAGTATGTTTCAGATTTTGGCGGTATTAATGGCACTGTATTGTTCTGTAAAGTGTGCGAAATTAAAGTCGCTGCAGACAAATGCAAACATTTGCGAGCTCTTCAAAATGTGAAAAAAGACAAGTGTCTCAGTTACTGTTAAAAGAAACTGCTTCGACATCAAGTAACAAGTAATCTTCCTTTTATAAAGAATTATGTGAAGTGTTTGTTAGTGCAAATATTCCGCTAGGAAAATTAAGTAATTCCAAATTACGAGATTTTCTTGAATGTCACACTGGTCGTATACTTCCAGATGAATCAACTTTACGTAAAAGTTACCTACAAAAATGTTATGAAGACGCGTTAAACCAAATACGTGAATGTGTGAATGGGGAAAAATGTATGAATCAATTATAGATGAGACAACCGATTATGTAGCCAATCTAGTGATAGGTACGCTAGAAGCTACTAGTGCCAGACAAATGTTTCTTCTGACCTCAGAGGTTATGGAAGCTATTAACCATATTCAGATATGCATGTGTTTATTGTGGCCTAGTGAAATACAACATGACAACGTGCTCCTCTTCCTCACAGACGTGGCGGCTTACATGGTAAAGGCAGCAAAATCGATCCAATCATTTTACAGTAAGATGGTGCATGTTACATGTTTCGCCCATGCTTTTCATCGAATTGCGGAATAGGTCAGAGCAACATTTCCAGAAGTAGATACACTAATTTTCAGAGTAAATAAAATATTTTTGAAAGCACCAACCCGAACTATGTATTTCAAAGACAAAGCCCTTACAGGGCGGAGGGGGAAACCTCGCTCATGTCGAACTACACAGGTCTATTGTGGCCACCACCCGCAGGAGGCAGGGATGAATGAGGGAACCTATCAGACTCTCAGCTGGACAGGCCCACCAGAGACGCGTGGAAGTCCCTAACCAGTGCTGAGATGTCTTCATCCCGGCGCAAGGCCCCGCCAAGTAGCCGGCATCACACCGCGAGTCCGGGGCGGTATCACACGAAGCGCCCCGTCCCCCCTCAACGGAGCACAAGGGCCACCAGACGCCACCCAGCGCTGAGAACAGCGGTTACCATGCGCAATCATCCACGCCATCTGCCGACACTGCCCGCACTACACGCCTGGAACTGCACCACCTGAAAAATGATAAGGAAATGGAATGAAAGGAAATGATGGAAAGGAAACCGTGGTATGAAATAATGCACCCCAGGATTCGCCTAAGTGACATGGGGAAACCACGGCAAAACCCATATCAGAGTTCGCGGCCTCGGGAATCGAACCCGCGACCTCCCAAATGCGGGCCACAAACGTTACCGCCTGAGCCATCCCGCTCGGTAAGAAAGAAGTAAAAATGCAAATAAACAAAGAGAAAGGGATTTTGCATTTATATCAATTTTAGAACAATTTTCGCACTTTGAGTAAATTTCGCATCTATCGCGTTTTCAGAACATATTAAGGATACCTAGTTTGTACAAAAGCGAATAGAGAAAGTCATGTGAGTGCAACACATCCAACCTTTTAAAACAGCATATTCTCGTATCTGTAAGTACATATATTAATGAAGATAAACATTTGCAGAAATTATCTTATTGCTAACATTCTGGTAGGCGCAAGGTAGGTGCAGTATGGGAATAAAGCAAGCTTTAAGCGATAGTCAAATCTTTTAAAGTTGGTCGCTATGTGATGGCTTGAAATTCCGTTCTCTTTGCATGGCAGGAGATAAAAAAACACTTCGCATTAAAAAAAATATAAGTATTGGAAATTTCAGATAAATACCAAGAAACATCTCCGAAATAGTTCACTCCAAAAAATATGTATTTAACATAAATTGTGTGTTTTAAAAAGGTGCACTTTTTGTGTAGTAAGATTTTGTGTATCTCTTACGGTTTAGCAGTTATGCAAAAGTCATCCATCACCATCACAGAAAATTCGATATACCTACATTAATTTTTCATAAAAATATTTTAAGCATGGTATTTTAATCATAAACGTTAGAGCCATTTCCTAAAAATGTTCCATGTAAAAGGCAGTCTGGGGTAGGAGGATTTTCTTGAAAATCCTTAGAAAATTCCGAAACTAAATACAAAGTTTGGTATATAACTGACTTCTCGTTTGAATGCTTTCTTTTGGGTTCAGAAGACCTCAAAACGCATATTTCCACTGAAATCTCGCATCAAGCTTTTGGGTGAAATGAATATCTTCTCTGCTCATTATATACATATATATGGTAGAGAAAGTTAAAAAAAAAAAAAAAAAAAAAAAAAAAAAAAAAAAAGAAGAAGAAGAAGAAGAAGAAGAAGAAGAAGAAGAAGAAGAAGAAGAAAAAGAAAGTATCTAGGAAGGCGTCTGGCAGAGATCTTTATGAAAGCTAATATCCAACTGGAAAATTAGCATGTGAAGTGATTTATCAATGAATTTGTTGAAGGTAGGTAGAATACTTTTCTTTATTTTTATACAATACGTAGAAAACTCTTTGATATAATAGTTTAGATGATTCTCACATGTTCGCAGCACTCCAGTATAAAATGTGGCCTAACGTCCAAGAGTGCGATTGCAAATCTTATATATTTAAACGAGCAATTCTTGAATGTATATTCCGCGCAACTTGGAAACGGCTCTAACGATTTCGATCAAATATTGTATTGAGACCGGGTTTTGCTTATTAAGTTTATCTATGAAGGTGCCATTCCTGGAGGGGAAAAAAAACGAGATTTTACGCGTAACAATTACAATTACTCTAAACCTTATTTTGACCATAATTTATCTGCTAAAGAGCCCATTTCAACAAACAGGCCAGGATATTAAAGGTCTCGTCAAGAGCTTTCAGAAAACCTAAAGAAAGTTGACTTAGCTATCTTAGTCTATGCGTAACAGTCACAATTAGTCGAAACCTTATTTCGGCCATAATTTCTCTGTTAATTAATCGGTTTCAGCAAACGAGCTAGCGTTTTAAAGTCCTCTTCCAGGGCAATCAGAATACAGTAAGAAAGTTGACCTAGCTATATTAGTTTATGTATTACAGCTCGTCCCGTCTACATGTTTGAAATAGAAATACATTACATTTTACGGCTGAAATGATGGTGCTTATGAATTATTTATATGTATCTCTATATGTCTTGTATCTCGGAAATGACTTAAAAATTGCGACAAAAATTTTTATTTAGTTAACGTTTTGCTTTTCAAGTTTATCTCAATAAGTATCTTCTCCCAAAAAGCAATATTTCACAAAATGGGGGAGGGGGGTGGAGGGACGCCAAGCGAAGCTCGGTCGCCCAGGTACTACGTTCTGAAGCACAGATGCCTTGAATGGACAGTAGAAAAGGATTCCCAGGCTAAGAAAATAATGAGACAGCGGTTACCGCAAACCTAACCGACCGGTTAAGTATTACACGATCATCAGCTGACTGATACAGTGACCCGGCAGTGGTCCACAGTGCGCACGCGCATCACGTTTCCTTGAATCGGAAGCTGTAACAATCCACAAGCGGTGACTTAGAGTTCTTTCACCTTCGGCAGGGTGAGTCATTGCCTCACGCGACATCAGGTTCACTTTCGCTCCTAACATCCTGAAAGGGTTGTGACTGTCGCATGATTGGTGAATTTACCATTTATCGGGAACACAAAACTCTAGCAACAATGGTTTCATTACACATTTCGCTGTGGGTATACAAAGCGATATTCTTCTTTAAGAAGTCGGCTTTTGAATTCCGAACTCTTTCCATGACGTCTAAAGAAACAATTGAATGGAAACAGTAACTCAAAAGTGATGAAGAATGGAAATGGCCAATGCTACAAAGGGTGGCAAGTGTGTTTTAACAGAATCAAGGAAATATTAGGGGGGGGGGGATCTGATATGTTGCAGTCACATGATTTTCTCTAGTCTTGTACTAATTATTCTTACAACTCTTATTCCTCTGTCTCCTTCATGTTGGTTGAGATAAGTACTTGCAGAAATTATAGCATATTTTCTTGTAGGTGCAAGGGGGATACGGGAATACAGTAGGCTTTGAGCGATAGTCAAATCTTTTAAAGCTGGTCACTGGTCACTATATGAAGGCTTCGAAACTCCATTCTCTTTGCACGACCAAGAGATAAAAAAGTAAGGACCTTCCATTGGAACGGAACTACATTTTTTGTAGAGTAAGATTTGATCTATCTTTTACGGTTTACCAGTTATGCGAAATTTATCAAGAGTAAACAGCACCACATGGGCTATATCCAGAAAATTCAAAATATACATTTCATTTGCCATAAAATAAATTAATTATATAGTTTTTTAATCAATATCATTAAAGCCATTTTTGAGAAAATCAAAATTTTCGAAAACTTTTCCATGTAAAGGGTAGTTTACGGTGGAGGAATCTTCTTCATAGTCTTCGTGTCGTATCCTTGAAAGATATTAGACTTAAATACCAACTTTGATTTTTAACCGATTTTTTGGTTAAGACACGGGTATTTTTCTAAAAATACTTTTTTTTAAGGTATCATCTAGCATCGGTATCACCACACTCGCAGTTCCGGCAAACAGGTTCTCGATCGATTTGTTTTAATACAATTTATTGCTTTTCAAAGTCTAATACATTGTATACCGTAAACACAATAAGGCATCTCTTAGTGCATAACAGACCACCAAAAAAAAAAAAAAAAAAAAAAAAAATGGTTGATAACAAGTTGAACAAGTTGTATGTTATAGTTATCTAAGGGTATATAATATTGTTAGATACTTTTTTACTTTCTCTACTGGTAAGTAGGGGAAGTATTGTATTCCACCCAAAAATTCGAAGTCGAGATTTCACCAGAAATACATGTTTTGAGGCCCCCTGAATCCAAAAAAAAGCATTTTTAGAAAAAGGTCCGTGTGTGTGTCTGTGTGTGTGTGCGTGTGTGTGTGTGTGTGTGTGTGTGTGTGTGTGTGTGTGTGTGTGTGTGTGTGTGTGTGTGTGTGTGTGTGTGTGTCAGTCTGTCAGTCTGTGGACAGCATAGCTCAAAAACGAAAAGTTGGTTAAAAACCAAAGTTGGTATTTAAGTTTAATGTCGTTCAAGGATGTGACACGAAGATTTTGAAGAAAATAGCCCCACCCTAAACTACCCTTTACATGGAAAAGTTTTCGAAAATTTTGATTTTCTTGAAAATGGCTCTAACGATTTTGATTAAAATGTCATATGTTTGAGATATTTTTATGACAAATGAAATGTATATCTTGAATTTTCTGGCTATAGCCCCTGTAGTCGTATTTACTCTGGACGACTTTTGCATAACTGGTAAACCGTTAGAGATAGACCAAATTATACTTTACAAAAAATGTAGATCTTGCTAAAATACACAATTTATGTCTCAATAAATTTTCTTGCAGGGTGAACCATTTCGGAGATATACCTTGTTATGTGTGTGAGTTTCGGAAAACTTGGAACTTTCGTGAAATGGGTCATCGTTGTTCATTTTTTTATATGTTACGTGTACAAAGAGAACGGAATCTCAAAGCTTTAAAAGATTTGACTATCGCACAAAGTCTACTGTATTCCAATATTCCTCTTGCACCTACAAGGAAATAAGCAATAAGATAATTTGTACAAATATTTATTTTAACTAACACGAAGAAGATATAGGAATAAGAGTTTGTAAGAATGGTTAGTACAAGAGTAGAGAAAGTCATGTGAGTGCAACACATCAGATTTTTCTTAATGTCCTTCCAATACTACGGTCGAACACAGAAACCTGTAGCAATGTGAAGAGTAGAGCTATGAAAGTAGATCAACTTCCATCCCAAGATAGGAATGTTTGGGACGGGCTATCCTAAAGAAACTCTGGAAGCCAGCTGTGGATGGATGGAGTGTAGTCAGCAGGTAATAAAGATATCCCATTATCAGCCAACCCAAGAGAAGTCGTTTTCCGTCAGTAGGGATGTCCAGGAAGAGCGCCATTATGTCAAGATCATTGATGTTGTCGCTGTGGTAGATGATCGCAGACATCCACGTCCATATGTCACACTGACAGGTCAACAACCGATGCCGCAGCGTGTACAAATTGCCACACTGAGAACAACATGGCGTGGACGAAATGTTGTGCTGATATTTCTTTGATTCAGTAGGAATGACGTCGTTCACTATTTTGTACGCTACGGTCTTCCAATCTGAGGGAATCTGGGCTTATTCTATTCAAATATTTGGACATGATGTACGGAGTAACAGCATCACTTTATAGGGGATTATGGTAAAGATCCTTTTTTCTAAAAAGGACTTTTTTCTAAAACACGGTTTTACTTCCTCTACCATGCATTGGAATAGCAAGGTAGAGGAAGTATTACATTCCATCTAAAAGTTTGATATCGAGATTTCGCCCGAAATACAATATATTTTGAGGACTTATAAACAAAAAGAACTTTAGAAAAAGGTATGTGAGTGCTTGTGTGTGTGTGTGTGTGAGAGAGAGAGAGAGAGAGAGAGAGAGAGAGAGAGAGAGAGGGGGGGGGGGGAGGGGGAGAACAGCATAACTGAAAAACTTCATATCGCACGAATACAACTTAATAACCGCTATTTTGGGTTTCAAGTTTTAACACTTAACATTTTCAGAGTGCTGTTGTTATTTAGTTGTTATTGGGATATTACGGAAAGAATTTCAAGGGCAATATATAGCGACCAGTACATTGACGTTCCTTTTGCACTTATAACAAAATATGTAACGAAACTACTTATGGAAACGTTTTTTCTCAATTAATGTAAGTATATAGAAGAATAAACGTTTGCTAAAATAGTTTGTAGACGCTATATAAAATGTGACTCGAGAAAGTCATGCGAACGTAACACATACGATTTTTAGAAAGATGTCTGTATGTACGTGTATATGTGAGAAAGAGAGAGGTAGAGACACTCAACAGTGTAAGTCAAAAATGAAATGTAGAATAAATACCAAACTTAGTGGTTAATTACAATGTCTCCCAAAGTTGCGCCACAATGGTTTTCTTAAGAAAATCTATCTAAAATTGCCCTTTACATGGAAAATCGATTTACTTTTCTTTCTTTCTAAAACTTGGCTCCAACGATTTTGATTAAAATACGATATATTTAAAATTTGTATATCAAAATAATTAACGCCTGCGCAATCATTTTTGAACACTGAAATATTTAAGTGAAAGCTTTGATGCGAGTCACTTATCGGCCTTCAGCAGTAGTTTGTCACAGTAATGTCGTCACCCCGTCAATTCCAGTTTGCCTGGTGCCGGTACAACAGGCCCGGCTTACAGGCTACAATTTACATTAGATTATAATTATTAACACATACAATATATATATATATATATATATATATATATATATATATATATATATAGTTTTTGGGATTTTCGAAAAACTCATACAGTGGCCATCTTTAGGTCACCGAGAACAGTTTTTGTTTGTATTGTTTGGTGTCCTTTGAGAGCCTGTGTCATTAATTTGCATACATTCGCATTTATTGATACAGATACACACACGCATTCACTCCTGGGCATACCAACAATATGTCCCACCACACGCACACACTTATACTGGGCACACCAAACTATGCCTACCAGCTCACGCACTGCACTGTTTACTGTTCACACTATATACAGTTTCCGCGGTTTTCCTGAGCGTTCAGGTCGCAGCTCCTGAGTGGTTCCACAGGCGCGGGCCTCTGCCGTAGTGAGTGTGTGGCCTAGGGCAGCGGTTGCATGGGCGCGCATTAGTCGGCGAGCCGTGCCACGTCTAGAACATTTTAATTCTAGCGTGTTTGCGGTGCTTCGGCTCGTCTTCACCCCATCAAGTATTACTGGACTGTTTATTTGATACCTGTCTATACAAGGAAACCGAACGAAAGGGGGGGGGGGCAGGTGATTCACACAGTATATTACATAAAGTAATATGAGAAATAAGTTCGCCCAATACAGGTGATAGAACAGGGCTGACGAACGTTACTCAGTAGGTGTGAACACATTCCCCTACTTCCCCTCTCTTCGTGACCACGAAAGCGGAAAAGTGGGGGAAAACAAGGCGTAAAACCGGTTCTAGCTAAAGCGTGCTACTGTAGTTGTGGAGGGGGACTCCTCTCTTCACACCTATGGAGTAACGTTTGTCAGCCCTGTGATAAACGGAGAGAGAGGAGATTCCAGCTCACTAATTGTCCTCTGAGTGAAAGTCAGTGTTCAAAAACGAATGCGTAGGCTATACTCATGGCATTTATCACTAGCGTTGTTAACTTGCAGCCAACGTACTGTATTTGGTTCAGCTGACACAACCGAACCTGAGGTATCGCGCTGTTGTTTTTCTTCTCTCGCGCTTGCATTTTACACCCTACTTCAAAAGCAACTTATCCTTTCTTTCCCGGTACAATAAATATTACGCGAAAGAGCATCACTAATACATTATATTACCGCATAAAACAAAGCAATTTTGATCATACTTTTAGTAACAGCGCTAGTTAATTATATTTATTGGAGACTCAAGAACCACACAACATAATACTGTAGCAACACTGGCACTGCAGTCTAGCTGCCTTGTAGACAGTAATTTTGATCTGCTGGTGTTATTTTGTTTATATCGTACCGAGAAGCTCCCCACTACACCGCGCGATTGTACGCTCAAGGACAAAGACATCCTCCTGAGTTAATAACAGTAGAATATAAGCACGCGAACAGCACCAGCAATTCAGCGCAATTGCTAAATATTCCGAATAATATGGAATTTTCTGGGAATAATCTCTGAACTGCATTCATTCCAAGCTTTGAATAACGGATTGAAGAACTACTTTTTATAGCAATGTTATATACAATGATTTTGCGAATTTTTCAAAGATATACAACGTCGTATGATTGTATTAAATTCAATTTTTATTTAAATTTGTGTAAATTTTAAGTATTATAACCGTTACTATTTATATACCTCATATGGTACTATTCTTATATATACTCTTCCGTTTTCTGTACATTAGGTGAGCCCAAATGCCCTACATGACGACGGGCCCTTAAACTCCACTCACCCACTCACTCACTCACTCACTAGGTATGCTCAAAGTTTGCGGGATGACAGACCTTTTACTACCCAGGAGCAGTTGCTGTTGCTGTTTGATAACGAAACAGCAATAATAATAGTAATAGTAATAATAATAATAATAATAATAATAATAATAATAATAATAATAATAATAATAATAATAATAATAATAATAATAATAATAATAATAATAATAATAATAATAATAATAATAATAATAATAATAATAATAATAATAATAATAATAATAATAATAATAATAATAATAATAATAATAATAATAATAATAATAATAATAATAATAATAATAATTTTCCCTAGGGCGTCTTCCCCTTATTCAGAGGTTACCCTCATCGCCCGGCCACTGCGTTCTCCAGCCGCAGCCAAGGCCACGGAGGAGTGCAGGTTGGGGGTGGCGGGGGTTAGCACGCCGACTCCCCCGACCGTAAGGCGACTACTTTGACCTTTTAGGGACGCTACCTTTCTATCAGGATAGCTCCTCAATTGGCCCCCCAGGGACCTAACGAGGCTGAGTGCATCCCGTACCAGACCTCCCAGCGGGGGAAAAATCCCATGCCGGTACCGGGGATCGAACCCGGGTCCTCCGCGCCACAGGCAGGCGCGCTACCACTGCGCTACGGAGGCGGTCATAATAATAATAATAATAATAATAATAATAATAATAATAATAATAATAATAATAATAATAATAATAATAATAATAATAATAATAATAACAACACCCATAATAAAAGTCAAATTCTATGCCTTTTTACAAGTAAACAAAGAAGCACTACTTGCAAAATGCAGCTAGTGCGCGGCATGTCGCTGGTATTCCTGAAATTTCCGCTCGGGGCCGCTTGACCCGAGAGCCGTGCCCCGAACTGCCACATGCCTGCGGTTCTGGGGTCACCGCCCCAATTAATGCTCGGGAAGGAAATGCAACTGGTTCTGTTAGTGCACAATAAAGTATATCTATAACGCTCAGCTATATTATTACTTGAAAATTAAGTGAAATAGTTTACGGATCAAATCCTTCTTTTGTTGTTCTTCCTCCTAGCTGCCGAGGAAAACGATTTGTTTCTTTATAACTGTAACACTCCAAAGGAAAACAATCACGTAAAAATACGTGTTGCATCACACGACTTTCTCTACTCTTGTACAAACTATACACTACGCTTATTGCACTATGTACTTCATGCTAATCGAAATAAATATTTGCAGAAATTATCTTATTGCTAATTTACCTGTAAAAGCAAGGGGAATATGAAAATACCTTAGATTCTAAGCTGGTCGCTATGTGACGCCTTTGAAATTCCAAATAACGGCTTCTCATTTGAGAAAAGTATGAGTATTGGAAAATTCAAACAAATAACAAGCATATCTCCGAAATGGTTCACTACACAAGATAATCTGATGTGTTGCACTCACATGACTTTCTCTACTCTTATAGTAACCATTCTTACAAACTCTTATTCCTATATCTTCATGTTAGTTGAGATAAACATTTGCACACATTATCTTATTGCTTATTTTCTTGTAGGCGCAAGGGCAGTACGTGAATACAGTAGGCTTTGAGCGATAGTCAAATGTTTTAAAACTTTGGGATTCCGTTCTCTTCGCATGGCTAAGATATATAAAACCAGT
Organism: Tenodera sinensis; assembly: GCA_030765045.1. Taxonomy (NCBI): domain Eukaryota; kingdom Metazoa; phylum Arthropoda; class Insecta; order Mantodea; family Mantidae; genus Tenodera; species Tenodera sinensis. Next base: position 34,314,194 of record CM060969.1, on the reverse strand, counting down.
ACATGCACTCGTTCTTAATGAGAGCTATAGACTTTAGCACACCATACTTATAAAACACGAAAAACTTTTCTAGCACACTACCTACATCTCTTGGTATGATCCCTTGTAATTCAAAATTATTTGTCACTGCACCGCAGGTTACTTTTACGTCAAGTGTAATATCCTGCAAGCAAACTTCATCAGCAAATAAGGTGGATTTGGCACAATACCATTATAGTATCAAATGATTTCAAGTACAAATAATTGCCTAAATGAAGAATTTTATCAACAACATGCGAATTCCAAGCATTAACGCTTACCACAGTTAATAAACATAACGTCATCACTGAATTAATTGTACACTGAGTATTTTAATGTCACCAAATATAGCATGATTTTGGCTATGAGAACCAGCAATCACTTTGGCCTCTTTTACTGCAAAGGAGTTCTTAAGATTAAAATTAAAGCTAGTTCGTTTTTTACAAGGCACTATGAAAAGTCTTGCAACATAAATGTAAACAAATAGTAGGAACAGCTAAAACACTATTATAACAATAGTAAATACAAATTAAAATTAAAATGAAACAGTCTTACGTATTTGGTTGAATGGTAACGTCTATTATGAAAAGCCTTGGAAAGTAAAAGTAAACAAATATTAGAAACAGCTGAAAACAGTAGATATTATAACAATAATAAATACAAATTAAACTGTCCCACGTATTTGATTGAATGGTAGCCCCTCGAAGTTGATGGACAGCTCCAAGATTTTTTACACTCGTAATTTAATGTAACTAAATCTTTCATCTTTATATCTTATGAAAACAGCATTCAAGTGTCTCCATCATGGTTATATGCGCTTACGATAGAAAGCAGAAACGGGGGAATAAAGAATAACGATTCCAAAAGGCTTTGAGCAATAGTCAAATCTTTAAAGTTAGTCGCTACATGAAGGCTTTGAAGTATAAGTATTGGAAAGCTCACACAAATAACAAGGAATATGTCTGAAATGATTCACTCAATAAAAAATTCATTTGGACATAAATTGTGTCGGCATTTTAACGAGATCTAAATTTTTTGTAGAGTAAGATTTGGTCTATCTCTACCAGTTATGCAAACGTCATCAAGAGTAAACGGGACTACATAGGCTAGAGCCAGAAAATTCAAGAGATACGTTTCATTTTTCATAAAAATATCTTAAACATATGGCATTTAATCAAAATTGTTAGAGCCATTTTGATTAAAATATTCGAAAAATTTCCCATGTAAAGGGCAGTTTAGGGGGAGGAACTTTCTTCAAAATTTTCGTGTCGCATACTTAATAGGTGTTAAATACCAACTTTGATTTTAAACCGACTTTTCGTATGCGAGTTATGCTGCCCACAGACAGACAGACACACACAGACACACACACGCGGACCTTTTTTAAATATACTTTATTATTCAGGGGATCTCAAAACATATTACTGGTGAAATCTCAACATCGAATTTTTGGGTGGAATACAATACGAGTACTTCCTCTATTTACTATGCGTACCATACGTGCATACTTACTGTACGTAGTAGAGAAAGTAAACAGAGAACTTGATACAAATTGTGTGTTTTAAAAGGATCTACATTTTTTGTGTAGAAAATAAAATTTCGAAAATTTTTTCACGTAAGGGGTAGTTTGGGTTGGGAGGATTTTCTTGAAAATCTTCGTGTCGCATCCTTGGGGGTTGGTGGCATTCAATCAACTTTTCATTTTTGAATTATGCAGTTCACAAACAGGCGAACCTTTTTCTAACAACGCTTTGTTTGCATTCAGAGTACCTAAAAACCTGCATTTCCAGCAAAAGCCCGGCATCCAATTTTTAAGTGGAACACAAAATCTTCTCTGTCTAATCTGTGTGACCCACCAGATTTATTATAATTATTATTGCTTATTACTATTATTATTATTGTTGTTGTTGTATTATTACATCCAGCTTTCGAAGTTCGGTACTTTGAAGAAAAAAGTGGTTTATGTAGGTCTAAATTATTCTAGACATTTACTAAATAAAACTATTATGTACCAATGAGGAATTAGTTTCCCCCTCCGCATAAATTATAACCGTAACACAGGTATGTTTATATATTGCATATGCTTTACAAATGTTAACAAGTATTATCCTTTTATATCTTATATAACTAGACACAAGGTCATATATAAAGCACTTAATCTAATGGCACATTTCATCTATAATAAACATTGAGCTTTTTAATCACAAATTTAAATTTCTGTGCTATAGAACACTTTAAGACGTTAATAGTTTGCGATTTATGCCTAGGAGAATATAATAATGTGTATGCCACTCTCTAAACAGGGCAACAAATAGGAGAAAATGGGTTTATTTATGTTACTAGATGTTGAAATTCACTCAATAAGTAGCTTACCGACCATGGTTCCCAACAAAAGTTGATACATTTTTACGTAGATCACTGATGCCGTCTAGTTTACCTTGTTACCAATCACAAACACGTTGTCTTCTTTCTGAAATGCACAGATCACTGCCTTCGTAATATACCTATTACGAAGGCAGTGGCTCCAATAAACAAGAAATAAAGTACAGCCCACACTAACTCACTTCCGGTGGAGAAAACAGCGACACATGAATAATAAGCTTGGGAAATAAAAGAAACTCGGTTTAGGTGCACCGATTCCTCCGACAATTACTAATCTTTATGCAGCGAACAGCTGACAGTTCTATTTCCTCCTTGTACGATCAGGGTTGCCAATATCAAAAACTTAAACTGAACTCTTTCTTTAAATGTGCAATAAAAATAGACAAAAGCAGAAGTATTTTCTGTGCTTAATACAGCGCTCACAGATATTCATTGTCTTAGTAGCAACAAAACCATTCATAAATCGAATTCCTTGCAATCTGCGCCGCTTTAAAGTTCACCAATGTGGTTATAAAATGGCTTCCATTAAGCCGATTCTTACAAAACTATGTATCGGAAAAGTGTGTATAGTTTTCATCAACTAAAAATACAAGTACATAGAATATAAGCAAGCAAGCTAAAATATTTACACGTTTTGAATGGTGGTGCTTCTGACGCACGTTGCACTGTTTACCTTTTGCAATATTTTTCCTCGTCTTACCATTAAAGGCTGCTGTCCTCGCCATTCGGCGAAATGTCAGCGACACACAATGAACGTCACGATTGTCAAACTCCATAAGTTGCATTACTGGCTTTGCGAGGCGTAGCCGAATTCTATAAACGTTGTATTTCTCCTCGAGCATGTGTGCTCGTTCCTTGTTGAAACATACTAACCGTGGGAAGTTCCATTCAAGTGAAATTAATTATAACAAGGGACTAGTAACAACAACAACAACAACAACAAAAATAATAATAATAATAATAATAATAATAATAATAATAATAATAATAATAATAATAATAATAATAATAATAATAATAATAATAATAATAATAATAATAATAATAATTGTCATCATTATAATACTTAGAGAAGTCGGTCTGGATGGCTCAGTTGGTTAGACGCTGGCCTAGTGATCCCAAGGTCGCGGGTTCAAACCCGGCCCAGACCGATGGTTTTTAAGTGTGCTTAAAAACGACAGCTCCATGTCAGTAGATTTACTGGCATGTAAAAGAACTCCTGCGGGACGAAATCCCGGCACACCGGGGACGCTGATGTGATCCTGGCAATTGACAGCGTCGTTAAATAACAAAATAATTTAATTTAATTTCTTAGAGTAGTAATAATAAGAACATTTATTACTTTGTAAGTATGTTCATGTCACTGGTGAATCTACATTTTCAAGTTTTTAGGTGTAACTAAGGACTTACAGAAGTATTGGATTCCACCCAAACATTCGATACCGAGATTTCAGCCGAAATAAATGTTTTGAGGTCCTCGAATAATTCTTAGAGAAATGCGTGTGAGACAGCGTGTGTATCTTTCTATATGTGTAGATGTGTTGGTGTGTGTGGGTAGGGGGAGAGTCAACATAATTCAAAAAAGAAAAGTCGATTGAACGCCAAACTTGGTATTAAAGTTCAGCTCTTTCAGGGGTGGTCACTAGAAGATTTTCAAGAATCGATCTGTATTATATTATAACACCATATATGCGTAGTGTTATAGCAAAACCAACGAACTCAAAAAAAATAAAAAAAATAAAAAAAAATCATAAAAAATAAAAAAAAATAAAAAAAAAACAAGAATCCGGTGACTATTGAAATTACAGAATACGAGACTCTCTATCATTGAGTAATATGAGGATTTCAAAAACTTGTTCAAATTCCATTGTAATAGGTGTTAAAATGGCATGTAACAGCAACTCCAGAGTACATAGTCATGGAAAAAGGTATTCATACACTGTTGTTTAAGTAGAATAACTTCATTTATTAGAACCAAAGATCACAACCAGAGATGTCATTTGGTAAACTAACAGTATGGGGTTTCGTCCCAATTCATTACGTATGAAAAGATTAACTAAATTAGTCCTTTGCAAAAAGCAAATAAAACTTTAGTACAAGCTGGCTTCACACAAAGGGGAAAAAGTATTCATACATTCAAATAATGTGGTGGACGAAGCGGCGCTGGGGCGGGCTTCCTCCGGGTTCTCTGGTTTCCGCCGCCATTTCATTCCACCGGTGCTTCATCTTCATTCCATGTATCATCAGTGTCACCGCCTGTGGTTCCGTATGTAGTAAAAGCAGGCGTTAAACACTACAAAAAATAGGCCCGATTGCGTCATCTTTGGAACAGCTGATTGAGGCGAACCGAGGCCAACGTGAATGTGACTTTCCCGTAAGCATAAGGGCATGTGGTTTTAAGTGTTTAATTCTATTCTTCAACTATGAACTGCTTTCTAGTGAGAATTCATAAGATAAAACTAATTTTTGGCAAGGTACGTGGGTGTGGCAAAATCAACAAATCACATTTTCTCAAAGCATTATATGCAGATGGACAGTGAACATAAAGTGTGGAAGCTAGTACCATACTTTTGTTGCCATGTTGCCTGTTATTTTTTGGAGTTTGCGACAAATTCAATTGTTCTCGTTTTCACCATAACTAGGCAAAGACTGTAGTAGGTAGTTCAATAGCAGAGTCCAATTTATCTTTTGCTGATAACATTGTTAAATCACTGTTTTCAATTTCTGACATGATTTTATCCAAAAGAATTTAATTGTTTTATTTTACTTTTAGCACTAGGCAAACGAGTATTATCCACATTAATTTTAATGGACAAGTGATCTTTCACTGTCAAAGAATTTAACACAGGGAATTCCATTGGTGGTACCCAATAAACAAATAAGAATATTTCCCTGGTCCTTAATCATTGTCCATTTACTGGAATGTATTTGTCTGGAACTTAGGTGTGAAATAACATCGTTTATACTATTAACTGAGTCGCGTTCATTTTATTCTTGACTCAATACTTTCACGAATAGCCTGGGTCAGACTTTCATCTTCTACCTCAACCAGACGTTTAACTTTTGGATGTGTCTTAGAACAGTAAGTGGGTGTATTTGGAAAAATTGTAGGCACTGCATTTTCTCTAAGTTTTGGCATTTTCCTTTGATATTCCAACAGTCCCCCTTTTACTGTAATAACTACCTATTCTTATTAGGTAAATGTTTACAAAATAAGCCGCTCGAGAAAACGAATGAAATATAGTGCAATGGATGCAGTTTTTGTTGCTGATTACGATTTTGAAAGTTTTATTTGGCGGCCAAGCTTCGTTTTTGATTTATGAGCAAATACCGTACGTACGATGCAATGGTTTTATTTTGCTTATGCGGCGGATATTTAGCAAATAAATGCTTATAAAAGAGTATAGTATATACTAGAGTGATTGATTAATGTATTTACGTTGAAATTGTTGTATAAACACTGGCCAAGTTGTAAATATTTGGATAACACAGGACCCGTCACCCCACTCATATGCACACACTAAACCTAACCTAACACAGGCAAAACGAAAACGAAGCTTGGCCGCCAAATAAAACTTTCACGATCGTAATCAGCATTAAAAACTGCATCCATTGCACCGTGTTTCATTCGTTTTCTCGAGTGGCCGATTTTGTAAACAATTACCTCTTATTATACAAGATTCTTCAAAATGTTTTACACAGACCAATGAATTTGTCAGTTCTTTTCAGTTGGAATATTTCTTAGCCGAGCCTTACGAAGATTTTCATCCTTTGGCAGTGAGAACGTTGAATGACTTTCTGATTGACTGTCATAATTATACCGCCACTAATTCACTTTCAATTAAACAAAACTAACACGTGTCCCCCCATAACATCCCACACTGGTAGCCATGTTTGTTAGAACTCCCGGTTCACCGCGATCAGCTGATCGACCTGCCTCAAGGCCTTGATAACGTCGGCCTCGACAAGTGACATAGTCCAGCAACATCTACGTGACGCCCCAAATTTCCCTGCCATACTTTATTCGGAAGACCATAGGCGAGATAGTGTATCTATGTCGGGAGGCATTTTTGAACCTTCTTGGCTTGACGAAGCACAAAGTACAGTAAGTTGGGAAGACCTTTCTGTCGACTAGTGTTTTCAGGAAAGAAGAAAAGAGGGGGGGGGGGGCGGAGGTCAGATTAGCTCAAAGATTAACGCGAAAGGAATTATGTTAGAATTGTTGTCCATATTGTCAGGTCATGAGAGTTACTGTTGTCGCGGAAAAACTACTCGTTTGTACTTAGCACACTATCTACCAAACTACACGAACAGTGTCGGTATTCGTCTACATACATCAGGTGTTTTTTACTTTCTCTACTGGTAAGTAGAAGTATTGTATTCCACCCAAAAATTCGCAGTCGAGATTTCACCGGAAATAGATGTTTTGAGGCCCCCTGAATCCAAAAAAAGCATTTTTAGAAAAAGGTCCATGTGTGTGTCTGTGTGTCTGTCAGTCTGTGGACAGCATAACTCAAAAACGAAAAGTCGGTTAAAAACCAAAGTTGGTATTTAAGTTTAATGTCGTTCAAGGATGTGACACGAAGATTTTGAAGAAAATAGCCCCACCCTAAACTACCCTTTACATGGAAAAATTTTCGAAAATTTTGATTTTCTTGAAAATGGCTCTAACGATTTTGATTAAAATGTCATATGTTTGAGATATTTTTATGACAAATGAAATGTATATCTTGAATTTTCTGGCTATAGCCCCTGTAGTCATATTTACTCTGGACGACTTTTGCATAACTGGTAAACCGTTAGAGATAGACCAAATTATACTATACAAAAAATGTAGAAATTGCTAAAATACACAATTTATGTTTCAATAAATTTTCTTGTAGGGTGAACCATTTCGGAGATATACCTTGTTATGTGTGTGAGTTTCGGAAAACTTGGGAACTTTCGTGAAATGGGTCATCGTTGTTCATTTTTTTATATGTTACGTGTACAAAGAGAACGGAATCTCAAAGCTTTAAAAGATTTGACTATCGCACAAAGCCTACTGTATTCCAATATTCCCCTTGCACCTACAAGGAAATAATCAGATAATTTGTACAAATGTTTATTTTAACTAACACGAAGAAGATATAGGAATAAGAATTTGTAAGAATGGTTAGTACAAGAGTAGAGAAAGCCATGTGAGTGCAACACATCAGATTTTTCCACAATATTTTTGGCGGAAATTCAATTTCACCTTTAACACTCCCGGTATACAAGTTTACTCTGGTTGTATTCGTTTTCATAATGCCATTAAAGCCACAAAAACACCTGATGAAGGCAACAGATTGAAAAGAGAACAAAGCGTTCATCTGATGAAAGAACAGGCTTTTAAGAAACAGCTAAGAAGCATGAGAACCACGTCCTAAGATTAGTTTACAATTGTCACAAAATTTGTCACCGCCAAAAGTGGCAGATCAGATGGAATATTATTCGAGGCAAGTATATGTTTACAGTTTCACAGTTGTCAAAGTAGTTCCTGCAGGAAGCTTTTCAGAACGTACAATCTTCGGTGGTGTGAGAATGAAAGCCAGGAAAGTTCAAGTGAAATTGGTTCCGCAGTCTATATTCTTCTTAAGGAGAGTATGAGCTGTCATAAGAGATATCCTCCTCCTCGCAGGTGGATCTGACGAGCAAAACAAAAATATGGCTGTGATTGGAGTAGTTTCGCAAGTGGTTGTATTGTGAAGCTCCCAACAATGTGAAAGAAGCAGAATTGGTGTTTCTAGTAAGAGATCACTACTTTATTTCCCACTCAAGTTATAGAAAAACAAATACGTTGGAGAGAAACTATTGCTTATCCTGAAGCGTATGAATCAATCCTTTCTGAGTCTGACCAGGTCAAAAGATTGGCACACATTAGCATGTCCAAGATTAGTGTACAAGTATGCAGAGTGTACAAAAAGTGCTGCAGGGCTTCACTCCCAAATGTCTAAAGCAAAAAAGAATAATAGTCACCAAAAAAATAAGCAGATTAATGTACTATCTTTCGCAAAAGTAAATACCCTACTTCAGTGAAACCTGCGCGAAGGGTCACCTAATTCTTATATATATATATAAGGCTTCCTGGGAAAAAAGAATACATTTTAAGATAAAATGGTATGCACACGTGAGGGCACGTGTGTGAACCGGATAACTGAAAAAGAAAGGCTGGATAATTACTAAATCCATTATTTCCGTTTGGCGTATACCGATTTTTGAGAAAACAAATATTAATAGAACGTTTTCCATTAAAGAGTTATTTGGAATTGAGGTATTTTCTTGAAAACCTTCGTGTCACATCCTTGAACGACCTGAACCAAAACAGCAAGTTCAATGTTTAACTAAAATTAGTTTTTTGTTTTTTTGTTTACAGACACAAAACACGCACACACACACACGCACACGCACACGCACACACACACCCGGGTTCGATCCCAGGGACCCACACGTGGTATTCGTGATGGACGAAGCAGCGTCAGGGCGGGTTTTCTCCGGGTGCTCCGGTTTACCCCGCCATCTCATTCCACCGGTGCTCCATCTTCATTCCATGTATCATCAGAGTCATCGCCTGCGGTGCCGTAGTAGTAAAAGCGGGCGTTAAACACAACAACAACAAAACACACACACACTCATTTTTACATTTTTAAATAGCTTTCTTTACTTTCTCTACTGGTAAGTAGGGGAAATATTGTATTCCACACAAAAATTCGATGTCAGGATTTCAACGGAATATATATGTTTTGAGACCCCCTAAATCCAAAAAAAAGCATTTCTAGAAAAAGGTCCGTGTGTGTGCGTGTGTGTGTGTGTGTGTGTGTGTGTGTGTGTGTGTGTGTGTGTGTGTGTGTGTGTGTGTGTCAGTCTGTGGACAGCATAGCTCAAAAACGAAAAGTCGGTTAAAAACCAAAATTGGTATTCAAGTTTAATGTCTTTCAAGGATGCGACACGAAGATTTTGAAGAAAATAGCCCCACCCTAAACTACCCTTTACATGGAAAATGTTTCGAAAATTTTGATTTTCTTGAAAATGGCTATAACGATTTTGATTAAAATGGCATATTTTTAAGATATTTTTATAACAAATGAAATGTATATTTTGAATTTTCTGGCTATAGCCTATGTAGTCCTGTTTACTCTAGATGACTTTTGAATAACCCGTAAACCGTAAGAGATAGACAAATTTTTACTCTACAAAAAATGTAGATCTTGTTAAAACACACAATTTAGGTCCGATTAAAATTTGTTGTAGAGTGAACCATTTCGGACATATTCCTTGTTATTTGTGTCAGTTTCGGAAAACTTGAAACTTTGTGAATTGGAACGTCGTTGTGCACTTTTTATGTTAAGTGTGCAAGAGAACGGGATCTCAAAGCTTTAAAATATTTGACTATCGCTCAAAGCCTACTGTATTCCAATATTCCCCTTGCACCTACAAGGAAATAAGCAATAAGATAATTTGTACAAATACTTATCTCAACCAACATGAAGAAGATATAGCAGTAAGAGTTTGTAAGAATGTTTAGTATAAGAGTAGAGAAAGTCATGCGAGTGCAACACATCAGATTTTTAATTCAGGGAACCTCATAACATGAAATCTTGGTATTGAAATTTTAAATGGAATGCAATACTTTCTTTGCTTACTATGTGTAAGTAGCAAAATAATAAATGTAAAGGATTATTGTTCCTTTTCTTCTCTGCTGTAATAGAGAGTATCTAAATGACTATAAAGCGACATTATGTGAACATCCGTCTTGGTGAGATATGCAAGCTACCTCATCCTGATGTTGCTGGCCCTTGTCTGTTTGTTATGTGAAACATCAACCGGTATATCGACTTCAGAGAGAAGTCGATATACCAAGAACAGATGACTGGCGCCATGATACAATTCCGAAGAATAAACTTACGTCTTTCTTCACAGAAATCTCAGTTCATCCCAACGAATTCGTGATTACACTGCATAGCCGAGCTCCAGGGCTCCTACAGACAGAGTCCTTGACCAGGTCAAGGGGCAATGGTGTTCTTGAGCCAAAGAAAATTGTGCAGAATTGGTTTGATAACATTTTTCTGTTTCACGACGCTGTCAATTGCCAGGACCACATCAGTGTCGTCGATGTGTCGGAATTTTGTCCCGTAGGAGTTCTTTTACATGCGAGTAAAACTACTGACATGGAGCTGTCGTTTTTAAGCACACTTAAAAACCATCGGTCTGGGCCGGAATTGAACCCGCGACCTTGGGATCAGTAGGCCAGCGTCTAAACAACTGAAGCACCCAGACCGATTAGGATTGGTTTGACTGACTGGTCAGGAAAAAATCAGCCATAGCGATTAAACATCTGATGTATACCAGTACCAGCTTCCCAGTCCTAGTTTACCAGTTATGCGTGGAAGATAAACATACTTCAGAGGGTTTAGTCAGAGGATTTCAATGCGCCACAGATGATGCAGCATGTTACACGTGCAACCAGTCCGTTTACCGAAACGTTTAGCGAACTCCGAGCAGAATGACTCGACACAAAAGGTAATTACATATATTCATGCTTTGCTTCCGTAATGCGCCCCCGCAATTACATCAGGAATAGTCTCCAGTTTGTGGCTTCAATGATTCCTCGAAGTATTCGTTTCCACTTCAAAGCTTTCTAGCAACTAATTAACGGCTAAAAAATTCTCATTTTTACTTTCTTTATTACCTAGTTAGGTAGAGAAAAATATTTATTTATTGTTCCACTTACCCTCGCCTTTAACTTCAATGGTCATGTTGGCGGTCCTTCCTTTGGAACATATTAGCAGTGGTGTTAACTAGTAATAATAATAATAATAATAATAATAATAATAATAATAATAATAATAATAATAATAATAATAATAATAATAATAATAATAATAATAATAATAATAATAATAATAATAATAATAATAATAATAATAATAGATATATAATAATATTCCATAATTAGGTCTCTTTAAAACACATACCTAGTTTATCATTAATAACCTTCTTGAGGCATCGCCCATTTTCAAGATATTCCTTGTTATTGAGTCATTTTTAAGTTCTGTTACAATGCACTTGTTTCTTGGGGTGTCATGGATAGATTATGGAATATAAAAGTCAGCGTATAGCGACCTGTGTTGTAAATATTTGACAATCGCTTCGTAATTAAACTATTTCTTTAAATGTTTATCTTGATTAACACAAAACAAGCATTTACAAGAACAGTTTTTAGAAACAACAAAAATAAACGATAATCTCTATAGAAAGTCAGGTGAATGCAACAGACATTTTTTCCTTTTTCTTTCTTTAATATACAAAAATAACAAATGAAATTATAGTTTACGTGCTCTTGCGATTTCGCAAATATTCCATTTTGTTGCATTTATAATGTTTCTGAAAATAGAGTCGATTTTAGAACTGTACGTTTACAAAATTATATTGCATGTATTTAATACAACACACTTTTTGACGTAATACCTGAAATGGAGATGAAAATAGGTTATTAACCGACTGAGGAAAATTGTTAGTTTTTGTCGAGCTTCCGCATTGACGCCGTAGATTTATTTATTTATTTTTATTTATTTTTTATTTATTTTTTTTTTTATTTGGCTTCACAAAAAATAATTTGTTCGTCAATGTTTAGTGAACAGCTTGTGAAATCTCTTTGATTAATGTCTTATAACTGAGAAACTAAAAATACAGACACAATGCACTATAGAAAAATCTTTTTTATTGCATTCACATGACTTTCTTCACTCACTCGTCTTTAAACGATTTTTACAGTTATATTTCAAAGTACGTATTGTTAATTGACATAAAATTCGACTAGGAATCGTTGTAAGGAAGAATATAGCTAATAGCCTAATATTAGGCTAATAGCCAGCTGTGTGGTTACTGAAGCTTTGGAATTCATGCTCTTGCATGAGCACGAGATAAAGCGGAACAGCGATTTGCGATTTGCCATTTGGAAAAAGAAAGCCTAAGTATTTAAAAATTCAATCCAATAATAAAGAACATCTCGGAAATGGTCAAGCTACGAACACTTTAATATGACATCAATGGTGTGATTTAAGAAGATCCGCATTTTTATGAATAAGGATTTGTCCATATATTACCAGTTTTACAAAATTCATTCAGAATGAAAAGGACCTCCCAGAAGATTCAACATACACATTTTGTTTATCATGCAGATATCTTACACCTGTGGTGTTTTAATCAATTTTTGAGAAAATCAAAAGTAATGAAAAGTATTTAACTGCAACTGGGCTTTGATTTCTTATATCTGCAATTTAGCTAGTATTAATTATCATTAGAAGCACAACAGAACTATGTTACAACTCAGAGTAGGAGCCTAACGGAGTTATTGTATTTATATTCGTTTATAAGTCAACATTCTTGTGATTTTAGTGTCCTACAGTTGATGCAGCATGTTACACGTGTAACCAGTCCGTTTACCGAAACGTTTAGCGAACTCCGAGCAGAATGACTGAACACAAAATATAATTACATACATCCTTGCATTGCTTCCGTAATACGCTCCCGTAATTGCATCACGGATAGTCTCCAGTTTGTGGTCTCAATGACTTCGTTCCCACTTTAAAACATTCTAGCGCCCAATTAACGGCTAGCAAATTTAATATCAATGCTGGGCGTGACCCAGCAGACACCAAATTTAAATCTCCATTTAAAGGGCTTAAATATTAAGAACAGCCCTATTGCAATACATCTAGATTCGCGAAATCTCGTAGATTTTTATAAGATACAAAACAAAAAATCTGATGTGTTGCACTCGCATGACTTTCTCTACTCTTGTACTAACCATTCTTACGAACTCTTATTCCTATATCTTCTTCGTGTTAATTGAGATAAACATCTGCATTATACAGAGTAAACAGGACTACATAGACTATAGCCAGAAAATTCAAAACATGCATTTCATTTTTCATATAAATATCTTAAACATGTTGCATTTTAATCAAAATCATTATAGCTATTTTCAAGAAAATAATTTTCAAAAAAATTTCCATGTAAAGGGTAGTTTAGGGTGGGACTACTTTCTTCAAAATCTTCGTGTCGTGTCCTTGAAAGACATTAAACTTAAATACCAAATTTGGTTTTTAACCGACTTTTCGTTTTTGAGTTATGCTGTCCACAGACTGACACACACACATGGATCTTTTTCTAAAAATGCTTCTTTTTTATTCAGAGGGCCTCGAAACATATATTTCCGGTGAAATCTCAACATCGAATTTTTGGTTGGAATACAATACTTTCCCTACTTACCAGTAGAGAAAGTAAAAATCTTTTTTTTTTTTTTTTTTTTTTTTTTTTTTTTTTTTTGAGTCCTTCACAAGTAATACGGTCCTTAATGGGAAGATTGTTAAAAATTAAATTGTTTGTGATGTAATGCCTCGTATATGCTTAATCCATGCGAAAGAATTCGGATTCACTTCCAGTATTAGGCTCCAAATGAGTAAAATGTTTATTTAATGATCCCCATGACTAAACCCTCTGAAGTATATTATCTTCCACGAATAATTAGTAAACTAGGGCTGGAGAAGTGGTACATTTGAAAATCAGGATTCTGGGGAGCTAGCTCTGTGAGGAGGTATTTATGTTCCCTTTGGAAGACATGTAAACAAAATTGTGGCAGGTAGATACGTGTCCCCTACTAACAAAATCGGTTAAAATTTCATTTATAGACCTCACTTAAAAAGCATAATTTTTAGAAATCCAGTATGCTACAGATGAGTGTTACACACGCTCCTAAAATGTTTATTGATGTTGGCTTTTAATGACGCTGTCAATTGCCATGAACATATCACCGATCTGCCGAAATTTGTTCTTTTCACATGGCAGCAAATCTACTGACAAGAACTGTCACTTTTAAGCAAATTTAAGAAACCATCGGCATAGGCACCTAAACTGCGATGTTATGTGCATATTTACGACCCTGTTAAACACCGGAGTATGTTGCGCTGTGTGCTCCTCTGTGGATGCTTTAAAATGTATATTGAAGTAATTTAGTACAACACTTACCACGACTAACAGAACATGAATATTGCCTGTCACGGCTAGGATGGCTTATTGTGCGTCAGACCCCCGAAGGCAGGATGATACGAAAGTATCCTACAGGCGGCCAGAACGCATCACAGACGGAAGTATAACTAGTTAGTCCCTAACAGGTGCAGGCCAGTTCTTCATCCCGGCGGATTCCAGGCCGCCACACAGAACCCACTACTAGTCGGTCAGGTCCGGCTGATCAATCAGCCCTCCCGGGATGGTGACCGACCACAGAGCCTCCCCTCAGCCGAGCACTGTATTTCCAGAGCGCATCCCCGTCGATCCCGCTTACTCTTACAACTTGGAAAGACCGGCTAGAGAGAGGCAATGCAACGAATGAAATGAAAGGAAGTGAAATGGGTGATGTAAGGTAAATGTCTTTCCCAGCATTTGCCTTAATGATCCAGGAAAACCTCCGAAAAAAATCAAAGTCAGGAAGGTCACCCGCGGGAACCGAACCCACAAAAAAATTATTTAGTTGTTTAACGACGCTGTCAATTGCCAGGATCACATCAGCGTTGCTGGTGTACCGGAAAATTTGTCCCGCGGGAGTTCTTTTACAAGCCAGTGAATCTACTGACATGGAGCTGTCGTTTTTAAGCACACAACTGAACACACGACCTCCCGAATACGGGCCACAGACGTTACCGCCTGAGTCATCCCGCTCGGTGGACATGAACATTCACCAAAACTTCATCTTCATTTTCATAAAACAGCAAAACGCTTTATGGATAATGAGCGAAATAGCTACAAAAACAAATTATGTTGGATAAAGAAAGCTGTGCAATTGTAACAGACTTTTTTTTTTTTTTTTTTTCAATTAGTTCGGAGGTTTATCTGTACGTAGTGTTTATGACCATTAGTAATACTTCTCGATGACTACGACAGACAATGTCAAGGTTGGATGGCCACAAAGGAACAATTTGTTTTGATTGAATAATGAGGTTATCTCTGAATGTCAGTCCATATGCTTCATTTGTTTTGTACACATATTCTGAGAAACGTGCTGTGTTCGTGCGTCAAACGGCCTGTTTGATAATAACTACTTTTATCACGTGGACCTTGCCTGATTATGTCCGGTATTAGGTATGTCCGGCTTCTACATTGTGGTGTTGAAGAACTCTAGCCAAGGTTATAAATTTTGTGAGCACATAGGTAATAATAGTGGATCGAAAGTCGTGGTTTTGTTACCCATCCCCAGGAGATAACGGAATCTCTATCCGAGAATTAAATGCTACCTACGATCAAACTTTCTCACTTGATTACGTAAAGTGGCGGGCTCAGATATGTTGGGACAGTCATTCTGTTCTCCTGCGGTTAATATTACTCTCTCTTTCACACACATACATCATTTTTACTCGTGAACGCTAAATGCTTTACTGGTACTTATGTTACCGCAAATATGATCCCTGAATAAAAAATCATGTTTAGAAAAAGTTTAATGTTTTTGTGTGTTGTGTGTTGTGTTTGTGCTATGTGAACAACCTAGCTCAGACCCGAAAATCCGGAATAACCACCAAACTTACGAAATTTGAGATATTTAACTTTCTGCGAATATGCCTTGAAGTTCCCTTCAATCTGAACGAATTTAATATAATGTCTGATAGCTGGTAAATCATAAGAGGTAGGTGAACATTTACAAACAATGTAGGTTTTATTGAAATGCACAATTATATGTCGTTTAAAATTTGTGAATCACGTCCAAAATATGCGTTAAGGATTCTTCGTTACCCATGAGGATGAAACTGGTCAATACGTGGGTTCGAGTCCATCCAAGAGGCAGAGATATTTGGTCCTTGTACTATGTTTCACAAAAGTAAATATGAGAATTAAGTATGAGAATTAAGTTGGTCGTATGCTTCCCTTGCTGTTCAGAGGACATGGCAGCCTATCACCCCGTAGCACACTTCGAAGTTTTGAAAAGCAATCCTACATTAACAAACACTGCAAATTTAACTTCAGTGCACATGCAGAAAATATGTTTTTATGGTGTTTTATTAAGTTGTGGACCAGAACTAAAATTATTCCAGTCTATTCGACTTCTAGAAGTAGATAACCGAACATTACCAATAAATACTTAAACACGAATTTTAAATACATCAGAAGATGTAATTCATTCTTGAACTATTCCAAGAATTGGTGTTAAAGCTGATGCTACTTGGGTGCTAGACTTACAAAAATTCGTGTGCTCGCTATAGCGGAATTGGCTAAGAGGTGTTCACTCAAATCAATAGTGGTTGGCTAACAGTTCGAATCCCTCTTAATATATATATATATATATATATAACGGGAACATCGTTATTTATAACCCGTGCGAAATATAAAATTATACATACTAATGAAGAATATTTATTGAGGTATTTTTATTCCGCATAGCTTTGTAACTTTTCCTGCCATCTTATGAATGTTGCAGTACGATTGCAATTTTATAGCTGAATGCTTTATAAGACATTAATTGCAATTGCTGGAAATAAAGCGGGGAACACACTTGCCTCAACTGATAATTATGCCTTCCGAAATTAATATTTCCTTTTAAATATTCACATTCAAAAACATATCTATAAATTTCGTAGACTGTTACCATATTAAAATATATAAGCGTGTAGTAGTGTAAAATACGATTTCAATAGTCATAAAAATGCATTGTTAAAAAATCTAGATGCCGGTGAATAAAGCAATTAGTAAGCTTAGTAGATCAGGTACCAAAAGCACTAAGTTATGCACGTTCTGTCTGTAGAGCAGATGGGCAGAACCGGTTCCCCATAGTGTGCCGCCACACACACGCACTACGAACGCGCATAACTTGAATCCTCTTTAATGTAGCTGATCTACAAAGCGTAGTAATTAGTGATACTTTAAACAGAACAGACTGCAGTTGTAGATTACTTCAGCGGAAGCAACCTTTCCATCTAGCAAGGTTGTTATGTCGTTTATTTCCAAGCACTACACAATGTTGTCATGGCCCCATTAAGTCAATTTCTATCAGTGTGCCTTCATACGATTCCCCGTTCCTGATAAAAAGTTGTAGAGAATTAAATACATTTGTTAATTTCGTATTTCAGAAAATGAACATGCGAAAAGTGGGGACCGAAGCCCCGCCAGCTAGAACTTCTGAATTCCACGGTCAGTGACGCAGCGCTCTCAGCTATTCTTCACTTGGGCATTTGCGCTGTATCATATAATATTAGGATTGTTGTCACTAACTTGGCAGCTAATTTCACTGCAAGGCGGAAAGTTGATTAGTACCTTTAAAAATGGCTGTAATGTTTTTGAAAATATATATTCGTTTACATTTATTACTATTTTCTATTAACGATGCTTTTATCAACGGGAACGTGCAGTTACTATTGTATCGTTTTATCCATATTTGTTGGTCGTTAATGAAAACAAAGAAACTGAAACTCCACACCGAACACTGCGATACTCGTGCTTATTATAGAAATAGTCTCTTTGCTTATTCCTCTAAATAAATGTAAGCAAATGTCATGGGGGGGGGGGGGGGGGAGGGGTGAATTTTTAAACCATTTCCAAAGGTGCTACGAACTTTCCACCTTACAGTGAAGTTAGCTGCCAAGTTAGCAACAAGCTTAACATCATACAGCGTGAATGCCCAAGTGAAGAATGGCCGAGAGCATCGAGTCGCTCACCGTGAAATTCAGAACTTCTAACTACCGGGGGTTCGATCCTCGCGTTTCGCCTGTATATTTTCTGAAATACAAAATTAACAAATGTGCTTACTTCTCTACCGCTTTTTATCAGGAATGGAAAATAGGATGAAGGCACAGTGCTGGAAATTGAGTTAATGGTGTAGTGCTTGGAAATAAACAACATGGCTGCCTTGCTAGGTGCAAAGTTTACTGAAGTAATTTGCAACTGCATTCTATTTCGTTTAATATGTCATTAATTGCATTATTCATTGGCATCCAGACCTTGTAACGATGAAGTTTTATGACCATTAAAACCGTAGTTTACACTATTAAACACATATTTTAACATGGCTAATGTCTACGAAATTTATAGAGATGTCTTTGAATGTAAATATTAATTTCAGGAGACATGATTGACAGTTGAGGTAGACGTATTTCATGCTTTACTCTCGACAATTGCAAGTAATATCTTATAAAGCATTCAGTTTTAAAATTTCAATCGTACTGCAACATTCATAAGATAGCGGGAAAAGTTACAACGCTATGCGGAATAGAAACACCTAAAAGATGACCTCTATCAGAAAGAGATTCCACTAGTTTGTATAATTTTATATTTCGCACGGGTTATTTAAATAATGATGTTCCCGTTAAGAAAAAAAAAAAAAAAAAAAAAAAAAAAAGACAATAAAAAGAATGTTAAATAGGATTCGAACTGTTAGCCAACCACTGCTGATTTGAGCGAACACACCTAGCACCCAACACTGGAATCATTTTAGTTTAGTCCACAACTTAATAAAACACTATGATAACATATTTTCTGCAGGAGCACTGAAGTTAAATTTACAATGTGTGCTCGTTAATGTAGAAGGATTGCTGAAATATTGCTTTTCAAAACTGCGAGGTGAGCTATGAGGTGACATGACTGCCAGGTCCTCTAAACAGCAAGGGGAGAATATGACTAATTTAATTCTCATACCATGTACGCAAGTACGGCTAGAATTACGTGACGCTTCGCGCAGGTTTTACTGTAGTAGGGCAATTACTTTTGTGAAAGATAATACAGGACCGGTGTTCTTTCAGCACCGTAATGCATTTGGAGGTGCGATAGGTAAAGGACTTTATCAGAAAGACAAGCTTCCTGCTGTTTACATCAGCTGCATGATCGCCCACAAATTACAGTGGAATCCGATAACTCGACTCTGGGTAATTCCACATTCCGAATAACTCTACAACCTTTTGAAGTTTTATTTTTTTAACGTTAAACCTGACTGTAATAATTTCTACAATCCACTATACGGTATAAACAGAATAGGCAAATCTTAATTAGTGTAGGTATACAACCTACTGCATTTTCCTCACAGCAATAGAATGACCAACCAAGTATTGACCTTCGACATCCAGTCAGAACATAAGCAGCCGGCAGACCATTGTTACGAAATAAATAAATAAAAAAAAAAAAAACTTGTCACTATAATGTGAATATATAACACAAACACTCGTTTAGAAGGTTTGCGCAGTATGTACATGGTGAGTTAAACTTTCAGTTATCTACATATTTCTGGTTACAGTACCGTTTCTCAGATTTCAGGCTTACTGTTAGTCTCTTGCCTCAGAGAGGACTCGAACCTGGGACTTCTGGAGTGAGGAACCAGAGTTACCACAGTGGCAGTCGGTATTATCACACTGATCATTGAAACAATAACAAAATTAATTTAATTTACGTTTGTGTGCAAGGTTAGCACAATTTGCACAGGCCTTGCGTGAACTTGAGAAATGTGACCGTAACGTCCTTGTGGATTCCGCTCATACTGGAATCTCCAGCAACTCATTTCCTTGACCTCTGACAAATCAACTACTTTTCCTTATCTCTCAAGTCCTCTATGTTACTGCCCAAGACTGTTCTCGAATATAGCACTTTGTAGGTAATTTCATCTGCTTCACACATCCATCCATTTTTACTTACTTTAGCTACTACGATCTGATTAGTAGAAGTATTGCATTCCACCCAAAGATTCGATGTCGATATTTTACCGGAAATATATGTTTCCAGGCCCCTTAAATCCAATCAAAGCATTCTTAGAAAATGGTCCGAGTGTGTCTTTGGGCAGCATAACTCAAAAACGAAAAGTCGGTTAAAACCCAAAGTTGATATTTAATTTTAATATATTTCAAGGATATGATACGAAGATTTTTTAAAAAAAATTCCTCCACCCTAAATTACCCTTAACATGGAAAACTTTTTGAAAATTTTTATTTTCTCGAAAATGGCTTTGACGATTTTGATTAAAATGCAATATATCTGAGATATTCTTATGGCAAACGAAATATATATTTTGAATTTTCCGGCTGTAGCCTGTGTAGATCTGTTTACTCTTGATGACTTCTGCATAACTGGTAAACGTAATCGATAGACAAAATCTTACTATACAAAAAGTATAGATCTTGCTAAAGCACACAATTTTATTTATGTCCAAATAGATATTTTTGCAGAGTGAACCATTTCGGAGATATTCCTTGTTATTTGTGTGAGTTTTGGAAAACAAACTTTCGTAAAATGGAACATTGTTATTCATTTTTTTTATGTTAGAAGTACAAAGAGAACGGAATTGGAAAGCTTTAAAAGATTTGACTATCGCTCAAACCCTACCGTATTCCATGGGCGTCGCGAACGGGGGGCAAGGGGGCCGCCCCCCCCCCTTGGAAGTTGGTGAGCTTAACGTGCAATCAATTACTGACTATTAAACTATTATTTTAATTAAGCACAATTGTTATTTAGCATAAGTCAATACGGTTATATGCAACAAATATAAATTTTGACAATAAAATAATAAATAATAATATATGATTGCAAATTTCCAACATGTGCCTCCCCCCCCCCCTGGAAAAAAGTCTGCCGACGCTCATGCCGTATTCCCATATTCCCCTTGCACCTGCAAGGAAATAAGCATTAAGATAATTTCTGCAAACGTTTATCTCGACTAACATGAAGAAGATATAGAAATAAGATGATTTAGCGAAGATGGTAAATGCTCTGAAAAAGTGAAACTAGCATTTACAGAGTAGCTACAACATTCTGCATTACCGTTTCAGTATATCGTTCAGTATTTAGTAAACAAATTTCGTAAGACTGGTTCTATTCATCACGCTGCAAGAAGTGGGAGATCCCTATTACTTCTTTTAGGGCGCTGCGAAAAGATAATTCGAAAACAACAGACGGATTAAAATTGGCAACAATAAATTACGCTAATTCAGCGAAAAAAGAAACTAATCAAAGAGTTTAACAGGGAAATTAAAGGTGTGAATCTGTCTCCCCAACAATATGGAAGATATTACATATGCTACACATGTGCTGCATGGAGTAATACAACAGTATGTTTCTTAAGCTCCATATACATAACCAAATTTTTGTCAAATTCAATGCTTTACTTCGCAGCTTTTCATGTCAAATTACTTCCAATACTAAGGTCTTTCTTGAAAGCAAATAAGGACATGATCTATACGGTCGAAGATTTGATAAGATTTTATGGCTTTTGCCAATGAAATGCGAGTATTTACACGCGACATGAAATCTCCAAGATGGCTGAAAGCGAAAAGTAAACAAAACTTGATATCTAGGGCTTGATGTGTGATCTGATTAGGTTATAAAAAAACTGACCACGCCTGTATGTTGCGAGTCCATGGATTACAAGATGAAAAACCTGATGTGCTCCACTCACATGACTTTCTCTACTCCGTACTAACTGTTCTTACAAGCACTTATTACTCTATCTTCTTCATGCTAGTCGAGAAAAAATATTTGCAGAAATTATCCTATTGCTTATTTCCTTGCAGGTACAAGGAAAATATGGGAATAGAGAAGGCTTCGAGAGACAGGCAAATCTTTTAAAGCTGGTCGCTATACGAAGGCTCGAAATTCCATTCACTTTGCACGGCCAAGAGGTAAAAAGTGAATAACAACCTTCATTTGAGAAAACTCGCATAAATAACAAGGAATATCTCCGATTTTGATTAAAATGTCATATGTTTGAGATATTTTTATGACAAATGAAATGTATATGTTGAATTTTCTGGCTATAGCCCCTGTAGTCGTTTTTACTCTGGATGACTTTTGAATATCACCTAAACCGTAAGAGATAGACAAAATCTTACTATACAAAAATGTAGATCTTGCTAAAATACACAATTTATGTCCAAATAAGGTGTTTTTTTTTTTTTTTTTTTTTTTTTTTTTTTTTTTTTTTTTTGGTAGGGTGAACCATTTCGGAGACATTCCTTGTAATTTGTGTTGAGTTTTGGAGAACTTACACTTCTGTCAAATAGAACATAGTTATTCAATTTTTATATGTTAACCGTACAAAGTTTTAAAAGACTGACTATCGCTCAAAGCCATATTCTCCTTGTAACAACAACGAGATAAACAATAGGATAATTTCTGCAAATGTTTATCTCCACTAACACGAAGATATAAAAATAAGAGTTTGTAAGAATGATTAGTGCAAGAGTAGTGGAGTCATGTGAGTGCAACACATCAGATTTTTCAAGCCATTTTGAGGTTTTGTTTTTTAATTTCTGAAGAAGTGTTTTCTGTGTAACATAAGCTTATGGTTGATGGGTAGCGCTATCTAGACAGCTTTAAGCTGGGTGACACGTAGCAAATCTTGCTACATAGGTTCCACGTCAGTCGCACCCGCCATCCTACAACACCCACGTCCCGTGCAGGTACACGAAGAGCATTCCTTCGGACTGCCCTCAGCCTGCCAATAAGTTGATCAATGATGCCTGTCAATTGTTTAGTTTTTCAGTCCTGGAGCCAACAGCATTTAACGGGAATCGCAAAACCCTAATTACTAATGTTAAAATGGCGATATAAATATTCCGGTTTCTCAGGATTTATTTGGTATAGAAATCCTAACATTTTACATGTGTGTGTGTCCTTCGTATACTGATGCTCTTTCATATGAAAATCTAAAATAGCATATTTTTATATTTGTTTTACTGTACACCTAATTTTTTCATTAAAAATTGAACTTTTTATTTTTTAAAAAATAATCCGTTCGAGGAAGATGACTGAAGATCCATATGAATGCTGAGCATGTGATAAATATTGTATGGAGGCATTTCATATTGTATGAGAAAACTAGGCTTTTATATTGAAACAGTATTTAGTTTTGAGAAAATTCATGTTCAAATAAACCGAAAATAAAATTTTCGTATAAACTCACATGCATTATGTATTTACTTTAAAATCTCACCACAAGTATTACAAATGACAAATTCATTAAAAAGTGAACTTAATGTATTAAAATTAATTAATGTATTAATATTTGTTTCATCTTTATTTGTGTTGAAATACTTTTTCTGTGTTGTGTAGTTTACTTCTAGAACACTGGGTGGGGTTTCAGCACTCTCCAGGATTGTTCAATACTAAATTTTCACCTTGTTACGACAGGATACCTTATATAATGTTGATTTACATTTTTTTTTCTCTTTTTAAACAAGCTTTTAGGCTTTGCCATTCTGAAAACAGCACAAAAGGATGAGCACAACGTAAAATATACAAATATCTAAGAAATTACCACTATTTTATATAACTAAAGACAATCTAATCACACAAATCTAATGATACATTGACTTGCCAGCATATGAATCAGAATTTCCCGAAAACATAAGCCAAACCAATGCCTTCTTGACCTTTGACCTTATTTTCAACATATAAAACGTATATTCCTAATTAATGCTATTACATCCATATGCTCATTTCAGTTTTAACCAATGAAATGCTGAATTTCAGTCAATTATAGCCGTACTTCTCTATTATTTTGCAGCATTGTTTTCTTATAAAGTTCAAACAGCTTCCCTCGTTTATTTTCTTGGCGTCTAACCGTTTTCCTGTAAATCGTTGATTTCTTCCTGTAAATCCTTGAGTAAGAACCGCTTCATAAAGCTCAAGGTCAACATACTAAATGGCGGGAACTTCAAAATGTTGTGGCGATAAGTGAAACAGAGAAAAAGGAATAGAATACAGAGCATACAACACAACCAGAAATAGAGCGAATGTGTCCAATCTGTTTATGAGAGCGAATTTTAGGGAAATTTCATTCATGAAACAGTCCTAACAAACATCGTTCTAGGATCTTAGCTTTCCAGATAAATTATTCACTCACTAGGTTCCTGAATTTGTCGGAAATCTCAGAACTTCCTGTGATAGTATTAGTTATAACTGGAACCAACATCGCCAAACTTTTTCCAAATTTATTACTTAAAATGATTTACCTGTTAACTGTTTACCTGATAAGTGTTAGCTTATAAGTGCATATGCCCACATTTCCAGCACTTCATACTGCCTTAGAGTTGAGTTTCACAAGCTGAGAACTACTGCCATAAAGTTATCTCCTCACATTGCAGCTCTATATACGTTTCACAAATAATTTAGTTTTAATTACTTCTATCAATAAATAGAGAACCAAAGAAAAATCTGGTAATGGTTCATATGTGGTTGACAGACGTCCTAGTATCGCTCTCCACATGTTGGGATCTATTGGCAAATATTACTTTCTGTGCTACTTATATAGTAAGAAGGGGAATTATTGTATTCTACTCAAAAATTAGAAGTCGATATTTCATCGGAAATGTATGTGTTAAGATCTCCTGAATCGAAAAAGGATTTTAGAAAATAGTCCGTGTGTGTGTGTGTGTGTGTGTGTGTGTGTGTGTGTGTGTGTGTGTGTGTGTGTGTGTGTGTGTGTGTGTGTGTGTGTGTGTGTGTGTGTGTGTGTGTGTGTGTGTGTGTTTCTGTGGCTGTATGTGAACATAACTCAAAAACGAAAGCTCTGTTAAAATCCAGAGTTGATATTTAAGTTTAATATCTTTTAAGAAGAGTTTAAAGAAAATTTCCCCACCGTAAATTACCCTTTATACGGAAAATCTTTCGAAAATTTTGACTGTCTCAAAAATGGCTGTAACGATTTTGATTAAAATGCCATATGTTTAACATATTTTTATGTCAAGTGAAATGCATATTTTGAATTTTCTGTCTCTAGCCCTTGTAGTCCCGTTTATTCTTGATGACCTTTGCATAACTGGTACACTCCAAGAGCTGGACCAAATCTTACTACACAAAAAATGTATATCTCGTTAAAATACATAGAAGTTGGTCAAATTGAACCATTTGGGAGATTTTGCAATACTTAAAACTTTTCCCCAAATGGAAGATCGTTATTCACGTTTGTATCTCTTGGCCTTTCAAAGAGAATGTAATTTCAAATCTTTCAAAGATTTGACTATGGCTCAAAGCCTACTGTATTCCCATATGTCTCTTGCACATACAAGAAAATTAGCAATAAGATAATTTCTGCAAGTGTTTATCTCGATTAACATGAAGATAGAGGAATAGTACAAGGCAGGGAAAGTCGTATGTCTGCAACATTGCTCCCCCCCCCCCTTTTTTTTTTTTTTTTTTTTTGGTTAAACTGTAAATCTGCAGATGCTGTTTTAACATTAAAAAGCAATATTTTATCCTTATTCGAAGGTGTTGAAATTAAACTTACAGAGGCAATGTTCCCGCCGAAAAGTGACAGATGGGGACGCCGCAACGTCTAGCGGAGTGCAGCACGCGTGGAGCATGCTGCGACCGTCGCATGTGGTGGGGGAGCGAGAGTTAGGTTATGTTTGACTGTAGGAGGAGTCTCAACAATTGTCCCGGAAAAAGAAGCGAAAACACTATAAAACTATCTCGCGTCACAGTGACGTCATTTGTGGCCCGTATTGTTGATTGGCTTCATGGGGGTGCCCCAGGTGGAAGGGGCGGGTACCCCAGGTGTGTATATAAATCCGCACTTTACATACTTTCCTCACAACCAACGTGGACTTCTTTTGCTTGACAAATGGAAATATCTCCCTTGGACTGTATGAAAATGTCGAAAAGAAAAATGCAGATAAAGTAAGTAATAAATACTTATTTATATATTAGTAAAACTTTAAAATATAAACAGGAGCGTCGGTAAAATGTTCTCGGTGTATTTTTCAATGGGCGTATAGTGACCACAAAGCACAACCATAATATACTTCGTGAATGGAGGCAGACGTGGCAGCAGTGGTGTCGTTGGCTTTTTACACTCTGAGTTATCGCTCCATAGAGCTGAGGATGATTACTGGGACTGAAAAATGATCGGAAAATTAGCAAACTGACGATGTTTTGGTTTATGCATATAAATGGTTCCCAAACCTTCAATCATCGATTTGCAGTGAAATCTTTTAGATTCCGCCATTTGTAAAGGTCCAGCGCAGGCTTCAAATGCCATGTGCTCTGCATTTAAACGCTTAAATTTTCGGCAGTATTTGAACAAAATATGCGCCAAAAAGGGCTAAAAAAAACAACCAAATTCAACGGAACGAAGTGGTTGAGGTGTGAATCTGCAGAGACATTACTAGATAAAAGAGACCTTCGTGTGACATATACAGCAGGGCAGTTTTAGAACAAACACATAATCTCTTTCATGATCATGATGCATGTTTGCAGAAAACAATTTTTTTCGACTTTACATTTTTAGTACACTATTTGCTTGTGCTACACTCCTAGAATTTTTCAGCATGTGCTCCATTTATGTGACTTCAACTTCAGTGTTTGATTTCAAAATCTGAAAGTTTGTTTAGCTTTAGAAAAATTAAATACACAAAAAAGTTTCAAAAATATTTTCAATGTCCATCATTTAATGGTAATTATTTTTTCTTCCTGCCAGATATTTATGGTGTTTGTTGGGCAGTTGGAGCTTATAAAATAATAAAACTGTTGTGATATTTAGTTTTTGATGCGCATGGAGTATTTTGAATGTTAAGGTATTTTCACACTGTGAATAAATTCAATAATTAATTCCCTCAAAACTGTAAAACAGGTCGTGCTGGAACTTAGTGTGCTAGTTTATAACATAAACAAGCTTAAGTGTACAAAGTATTGATTTCACACCTATAAAAATATAGAAATTAAAAAAAAAAAAAAAAAAAAAAATAATAATAATAATAATAATAATAATAATAATAATAATAATAATAATAATAATAATAATAATAATAATAATAATAATAATAATAATAATAATAATAATAATAATAATAATAACATATTACAAGTATCAGCCCATTTCTAAACTACTTACAAACAAATCTATTGCCGGAGACACCGTGACTATATATGGTGATGTTTTTACAGGGTCAGACTCAGGACTGGCTAGGTCAAGCTGTCAGGTTGAGGTTTTATTTTAACAATTTTCCTTGGTGTTTACGGTGAATATCGGTGGTTTAAAACTCATTTGAGCATTCTTTTTACACTTTAACTCACAGAGGGATTCATCTGAGACATTAAAGGACTAAGCAAAGTTGTAGTGACATATTCATATAACTTTCTCTAACCATTATTGCTTATTTTTGTATAAATTGTAAAACTAATCCTCCAAAGGTTTCTTTATTATATATTTAACATTAATAAACATTTACAGAAATTGTATACATTTTCTGTCAGACACAAAGGAGGTACAGGAACCTGAAGCGATAATCAAATCTTTAAAACTCTAATCGCTATATGCTCCTTAAAAGTCCTTAATTTTTGTATAACAGAGAAACTACTCAATGGTCCCAACACTCAAAAACGAAACATTCAAACCATTAACACAAACATCTCAAAAATGACTGATGACACAAATGATGATGCTATTTGAAATAAACTGTATACTACTCCTTGTAGTAAGCTCTTGCCTATTTCTTATGGTGTACCAGTTATACAAAATTATACGAAATTTAATCTTAATGAAGAGGACTTGATATTCTCAAAACTAATATTATCATGTAAACACCTTAAATATATGGTATCTTAATCAAATTGTCAGAGCTAAGTTTTAAAAAATAAAATATAGCCAAAAGTTTTCCATATAAGGAATAATTTGGAATAGGAATTTTCTTATTAATCTTTCTATAGCATCCTTGGAAGATGCTGAACTTTAAAATGGAAATTTGATATCTATCCAACTCTTCGTTTTTGAGTTACACTGTTTACAGGCATAAAGAGGCACACGCACACATATTCACAGGGACCATGTTATAAAAACGATTTTTTTATTTATTCAGGTGACCACAAACCGTATGATATTTATGGAGAAAACCCAAATATCATATTTTGAAGTGGAATGCAATACTTTCTACCTAGAGAAAGTAAAAATTGTAATGTGCGATACTCACATGACTTTCTCTAATGATTAGACTATTCCTTACGTAGGTATTATTTTCTGCATATAATTTCTTCTGTGCACATTACATAATGGATGATCAGAATTTGTCTAAAAAACTTTTTCAAAATGAGCTTATGGCATTAGTCACCAAATAACAGGCGGAAGAAATACTCAACTGTTTATATTACAAATCATAGTACTGAGCTCTTGTCAAGGAAAATAAAAAAGAAAGAAAGAAAAAGAAATCTCAGAACCTGCTCTATTAGATAATGCACTTGTGCTTAAGAAGCCATAAATATACAACAAAGAATATTTCGGAATCGGCTAATATTAAAGTAGTTACTTTATCAAATAGAGTATTTTTAACTCTGCATGTTTTCTGCAGTATTTTTCTATCAGTTTTGATTAAAATATTAAACTACATTAGGGATAATATATAATTGTTTTTGAGAGTTCATATGGAGAAAGGAGATTGTAAACTCGATGTTGGACTAAATTAACCTTCAAATTATGTTTTAATAACAATCCA